>SSNR01000281.1:456943-488809 GCA_006937965.1 Callopanchax toddi
AGCTGCTGTGTTTTTCTCTGTGTGTATTTAGAGTCTTTTTACTTTTTCATTTAGCTGCTTAGTGGTGGATTTGGGTCCTGGTGAGGTAGAAAACATTGTTTTCATAGATCAGAAGAGCTTTTTCCCGTTAAGTGGACATGCAGCATCAACATATTAGTAAAGTTTTAGCAGGTCTTTGGAATGAATTTGTTGCTGGATGTGCTGCGGTGTCCAGTACCTAGACTGCTCGGGGGGGGGGTTGTTTATATATCGCATCTGTTATCGATATCGCAATATTAAGCACTGTTATCGCATATCGCAGCTCTAACTGAAATATAAATAAAAAGCCCCTTCAGTGAACTTCGCTTCCATAAAATAAATCTCTGCCGCAATTTGAAGTCTTTTTGAGTGATTTGGTGACAGAGCAGCAGCTGATATCACAGAGCTATCAGCTGCTGCTAACTGCTAGATGTGTTAGCTTAGTTAGCACACTCAGGTGGGTGTGTTGGAGCTCTTTTCTGTCACTATATGTCTGTTTAAAGAAAAAGTAACCCCAAATAGGTGACGTTGTGTTTTTGGCAACTATCTCAATTTTGGGACTTCTGAGTTCTAATTTGGCAAATCCGTCCGTGCGTGTTTACATCGCTCTGACAGCAAAAATGGCAACGTGTCACCTGTGCAAATAAATCGCCAATCGTTGATTTCTGGACTGACAATGATGATTGGGAAGAAGTTAATGTACACATTGCCCAACCCTAGTCTGAACTTTAATTTATTAAATGGATACTCCACCCAAAATAATATTTTGTCTATTGCCATATTCCTCATAGTTAGATAAGTGGGCAAAAACAATTGTAACCAGCCCAGCTGTTAACCTGATCCAGCAGTACTCCTTTAGCTTTAGCTTAGCAGAAAACAATGTAAGGGAAGGGTAACAACAAGCATTGTGGAAAAAAAGTCCTTAAAAATCACTCACTAGTGATACTAATTTTGCTTAGTAACCTCAATAATCATATATACTGCAAGTGAAAATAAAAAGTAACACGAAGGAATTAAAGGCACTATTTTAGACTCTGGACTACTTCTTGACAAAGAACAGCTGTAAGTCTCCAATGAAAAGAGCAAGGACATGACGCAGCGGCTCCAAAGACCTACTTCCGTAAACACGTATCCACACGTTGTTTGCAAACCTCACAGATGACAGAAAATAACAAAGGCGCGAGCTGCACAGAGATTATCTTCAAAAATCTTTACCAGGTTTAGTTTAGTAGCAAGTATTTGTATTTACATCTGTAGGTTTCTTTGGGGCCATAGCGCCCCACAAAAATATCATTATGAATGACCCTTTCACTTATGATTCTACAGATTTGCACTGTAAACGTTCAACATGTTTTCAGTTGTTATGTTGCTTCCTCATCTGGGGCAAATTTTTTGCTTTAGTTCTGTTAAAATCAACTTTAGAGTAACAGTTTTAATTTTTACCTGCACAGAAGACTTGAAATCCTTCCACAACTCATCTGGAACGTCCTTCACTGAGAGCAAAAGCTCTAGAAAGCTCCTGCCAAAAGAAAAACAAAAACTCATCATCACAGTATTAATCTGCTCCTGAACTTCAGTCAATCAAGACTTCACTAAATAGATTTTACTAGAAAGCTGACAGAGCTGCATTCAGAACTATAACTGATGTTTTGAATGTAAACACTGATACATGTTTTAGTTTTACTTACAGACAAAGTTTCTCAATCACAAGAGAAACGTTTTCACATTGCAAGGAGAGGCATGGAGAAGCTTTGGCGTAACTCAGCAGGCCGACAATATAAACATGTACCAGCGGCAGCGGCTCCTCCTCTATCCTCCACCGTCCTGCAAACTCCAGCAGTATCTAAAGACAGACAGGCCACAGATTAATGAATGAACCAGGGATTATTTAATCAGTAACACTTAAAGCAACTCTTTTAAAACAGGTTAGGGATGTAATGACGAAACCGAGTTTAATATTTAATGTAGCTTGTGTGTAATACATTGTTGTGCCACTAGAGGGTGCAATAACGTCGCTCTCAAAATACGTTTACCCAAAAACCATAGAGAGCAGCTTGTGGCATGGATAAAATAAAGTTCCTCAAAGAATTGTCAAGAAATCACAGCATGGAGCATTTTATTCTTGTAGTGATGGGACTAATTCTAAAGTCATTTGTTTTCTTCCACTCAAACTGTTGTTGGTATTAAAATGCATTTATATCAACATAAGTTAGGCCAATTTCACACATAATTTATGGTTCTAAAATGGCTGGTATTACCTATTAACAGTAAATTGTTTAGTAAAAATAAATTTCAGTGTAAAAAAGTGTGGCCTCCAGAAGTGTATTTGATGTCAGATGTACAGTTTCTCTCGCTCGTCCCACTCACATCACTCTTTGTTTTTAAGTGTGTTACTTGGTTGGGAATCCAAATAATATTAAAGGACTGATGAAAAAGCATTTGTGTTATTTGTGGGGCAAAGCAAATGTGTGTTGTGGTGTCCGGGGGGATACGGGTGGTGGCATGAGTTTACAGTTAACCGGTTATTAACCGTTAAGAGCTTCAATAGCTGGTTAAACAAAATTTTGGAAACATGCATCACTAAAACAGGTAAAAATACAGTAGTCTGGACATGAAGATATAAGTATGAATAATCCCCTCCAGCTCAACTAAAGACACCAAGGGTTTCCATTTTGAGATGATATGAAGGTGAAAAAAATGTTTTTTGTATTTTATTAGCTGTCTAGAATGACGTTCCAGTGATTAGGCCAAGTTAAAAAGTTCTAAACAAAGGACTGGATGGAGTTAAAGGACTAGAAGGAAGGAAGTGATTTCTTATCAGGGGAATATTGGAAACTGGGGCAATGATTAGTGTTTCTTTGAGTTCAGTTGTAAGTAATTATCACTCAACCACTGGTTGAACTTTTTTTTTTTTTTTGGAAAAAAGAACCCCAATGACTACTGAACAAAGAGACATAATGAACTTAGTGAAATATGAAGATAAAGAGGCTGGAGATACGCTTTATGGTCTGATGAGTCTCATTTTCAGCTGCAACATTCAGAGTATCAACATCATGAAATCTGGATCCATCCTGCCTTGTATCAATGGTTCAAGCTGATGGTGGTGTAATAGTGTGAAGATCTTCATGTCCCACTTTGGGTCCCTTAGTCCCACCTGATCCTGGTTTAAATTCCACAGCCTACCCAAGTATTGTTGCTGACCATGTCGATCCTTCATGACCACAGCAGACCCATCTCATCATGGATGTGCAGCTGAAAAATCTGCAGCAACTATGTGACAATATGTCAATATGTACCAGAACCTTTGAGGAATGTTTCCAAAACCTTGTTGAATCCATGACATCAAGAATTAAGTTTTGAAAGCAAAGAAGGTCCTATTGGCACTAATAAGGTGCAACTAAAAAGTTGCCAGTGAGTCTAAGCATTTTGTTCTAATGTGCTGAGAATTCTGCTCAACTAATTTGCCAGGCCTCTGTATATGAATGAATATTTAATAGATACAATATGCCTATCTCCTGCTGATTCCACCCTATCTGTCTGCGCTCTCAGATCATTGGACTACCTGTAAGGAACTTATCTCTATGCTACCAACATACAGGCAGCTTAGCAGCACGTAGGTATGTCTATGCATATGTACTACACGCACAGATGTGTGTGTGTGTCTCGTATGTGCTACCGGTTGCGAGCGTGTGTCACCAGTTCTGCGAGCGTGTCTTTGCGATGCTGTGAGTGTGTGTCGAAGGTGCTGCGCATGAGTGTCTACAAGCTTCAGAGGCCATGTAAGAATTAATTCCCAGTCCCTTGAAACAGAATGTGAAGCTTGTTAGATCGCGTCCATCTGGACCGCGAAAGCGCCGGTCCGCAAAGGTGCATTCGGGCAGAAGGTTCTGATACGCACGCATGGTATGCGTACTGGCATACCAGTTATGTGCAGCCCTGTATATACACATACACACACACAGTACATGTACATGTATATTTGGGCTGCAGGATTCTGGATAAAATGAGAATCACAATTTTTTTTGCTTAGAATTGAGATCACGATTCTCTCACGATTTTTTCCAATATAAATATTTTTTGCACTTACTACCTGCACATCAACTTCGTCACAGCTGACACTGAACATAAAAACAATAAATGTCTCTCATCTTCTCTTACGTACACAACCTTTGAATAATTTTAACAATAATAACAATTTTGAACTTTGTCATTTGAGGGAGAATGAGGAGCGCTTGTTTTCATGCAGATTATGTCCTGGATCAAATGCGGTACAATCGTCATCTTCTTTTTTTTAAGAATTGTTGTCATTTGGGAATGAGATTGCATACAAGTCTGAATTGAGAACACGATTTTTTAAAACAATTAATTGTGCAGCCTTAATATGTATATGTTTGATGGTTAATGTAAATATTCTTGTTCCAGTTTCTTTCACTACTAATCCCACGCTGATCCTTTCTCTGTTGCTCTTGTGTTAAGTTTTTTCAATACATGTTAATAGTTGTGTTCATAGTGATTGTGTTTATGCCTGCGCTGCTTTACTGTGCCTTCAAATTGCACCCAGAGAATAACAGGTTTTACTGAATTGAATTTAGAGCTTTCAGCCCAAACAGCAGCTGGAGGAATTGACACACTAGTTGTTCCTCTCTTGTTCTACTGCGAAATCAGTTTTCGTTTTTAATTTTTAGATTTAATGTTCAGATCAATAAGCGAATTGTTATCCCTCTACGATATTTGCCTCATCAGTACATTCTCGGTGCTGATCCTCCCTCTGATTCAAACAGCCGTAAACCTGAGCAGATGGTTTAGCGCCGTGCAGGAAGACTGCACCGTTTCAGGCTTCTACAACAAAACAGTGTACGTTTCATTCTGCACGTACACAGCAGAAATTCATCGCCTCGATAAAATGCACCGGTTCGCTAACATGTTTAGGCTAATGTACCACAATCAAAACCAAGTATGTAACAACAGGCACACGAAAAAGGCGTGATTCTATTTTCACAACCCACAAAATAAATAGGACCATCAAGGGACTACCAGCTAACACAGGCTAACTCCTTGCAGATCCGCTATCATGTTTATATGATGATGTTTATAAAAATGAGTCCATAGGTCGACAAATATCTGTTAGAACAAGCCTTCTGTGAATAAGATAACTTCAAAAAATGACCCAACAACAGAACAATAGATTTCCCGTACATACGCAGTACGTACACGAGTAAGCTTGTTGACATGGCTTTTAGCATGCTGTGCTATGAATGCTAAAGCCATGTCAACAAGCTCAAGCACGCTAAAAGCCTTGCCAACAACCTAACTTCGGCGTTTCTTGTCCTCATCTTTTAAACGTGTATAAAATTAAATGCAATTTTAAATTATTAGAGTATGCAATTCCAATGACCATTAAAAGCAGCCTCTGAATGAATACATTTTATTAAATAACCCAGCAGCTAATGCGGCTAGCTGGTTCGTCAAAAAGGAGAAATGGCTCACCCTGCAGAACTGCTGGCAGTACTCGGAAGAAGACTGAACCGACTGGACTGAAGAGTCAAAACTTTCTCCGAACACAACTTCTCGTAGGTTTTCTAACCGTCCTCCGAGTTTCCCGATGGTTTCGCTGATACTTTCCACGGGACCAGGGTCCAGCTCGGCCTCCTCATCCGCCATCTCCCTAGTCTGCTCTGGCGCGTACGATGCCGACGTCATTACGGTGCCAAGTTGACGCCATGTTAGCGTTCAGACGTCAGTGTGAATCGAAACGAACGAGGGATGATCATGTGATCAACAGAAAATCTCCTTTAGAAAAGTATCTGGGCTGTTTCTCATTTTATGAATCATATGAATCATTTTTTTAGATTCGGTGTCCACTGCACACAGGAAATTGATCAAAACAAAATCAGTTCCCTTGATTGGAGATCTGATTCACTCGACTCCCCCTGGCCTGAGAGCTTGAAAACAAAGAATTTCCAATAAATTAATTATAGGCATATTAATTAATGAATGTTTTTCTAGCCAGAATAAAATACAATATATACTAAAATATTTTGAAGTGGGTCAGATAACCAGAATAAGAACAAAATATATTTTGTATCCTATTCATCCCAAAGCAAAGAAAGTATATTTTTAAAACTTGAAATGCAATCTATTCATTTAATGATTTAAATAGACAGATTTAAAATTGATGTGAATGGTTTCACATTCTGTGACAATGAAGATTTAGATCAAATTCTCTTTTAATGTGATCAGATTGAGTCTTTTTAGAACGACGTGAAGCCGACTGTAGTAGGCCAAGGGTCCATCCATCCATCCATCCATCCATCCATCCATCCATCCATCCATCCATCCATCCATCCATGTACTTTTATACTCTTTTTTTTCTACACAATATGCATCTCGATTCTGTTTGTACATGTTAATTCATGGTTATAATTTTGGGGGGATTTTTGTTTATAATTTGTTAATATTTTTTATTATATTAGGAACTCTAAACCTGTACACTGTAATCACCATATTATCTACTCTACATACTAGAAGTCACCAAAATCACACAGATGATCACAGTACATATATACTACAAGTCTCAGCTTCTGGAAATGTGTTTTTTAATGATTTTTGGTAAAATATTGTTTATTATTTTTTCAATAACTCCACCACTGTACACTCTGCTGACACCAAACTCACAGAGATGATCACAGGACATCTACTCTCAATACTACAAGTCTTAGTTTTGTCATATTAAAATTAAGTTGACAGTCAACTTCAAACCCAACAACACACTCAGACAGAAACTGGTTAATCTAAACTGAACCATACAACCAAAAAGAAGCTTAGCTTCTTTGCTTATGCAGTCCTTTACAGTGAGGACTGGCCAGACTCTTACATCGGAATAAAAACCAACAATTACACAAGTACATGGCACAACACAGTAGAGCCACCTTTTCAGGTCATGACTCAGCAGTCCATTTACATCTCAAGGACAAGGACAGACCTTTGAAAATGACAATGTCCACATTATGGACAGAGAAGGTAGATGGTTGTAGAGAGGATCTACGTCAAACATAAAAGACCTACACTAAACAAGGGAATGCCTCAGGTTGCACTTTTCCAGTACGACCATTTTTCTCTGAACCTGATTCCAAACCTGCTTTGATCTAATTTACACATTCCTGCATTAAAAAAAAGAGAACCGTTCAAGGACAATAGTTCCTAACGACATCTACAACATCTCAGGGATTCAGGAGGAAAGTGACTCACAGGTACTTTCAGCTCATGTAGAAACAAGAGACAGCTGCAGTTAATCAGGTAGACTCATCCAGGTAGACAAATCAGCTGATTGTTTTTCAACAGAACTAAGGCTTGTAGTATAGAGAGGAGATGTCCTGTGATCATCTCTGTGAGTTTGGTGTCAGCAGAGTGTACAGTGGTGGAGTTATTGAAAAAATAATAATATTTCACCAAAAATCATTAAAAAACACATTTCCAGAAGCTGAGACTTGTAGTATATATGTACTGTCATCTGTGTGATTTTGGTGACTTCTAGTATGTAGAGATAATATGGTGATTACAGTGTACAGGTTTAGAGTTCCTAGTAAATATAATAAAAAATATTAACAAAATATAAACAAAAATCCCCCAAAATTATATTTTTAGAATGCAATCTGAAGAGAAGATGTCTATTGACACTATGTATAAGTTTGGTGAAAGTACAGTGTAGAAGAGTGTAGTTATTTAATTTTTACATAAGAGCTGTCAACAGAGTGGTATTTTGTAGACGGTCCCTGCCCGCTCAGCAGCCTTCAGCTGACTGGACCAGAGATCAAAATGTAAAACTGCAGCGGAGGAGGGATGTTTTTATAAAAACGAGGTTGTAGCTTGTAGACCACCTTCCTACGATTCTAATGAGGTGCAGTATTTGTTATTACACCCATTTGATCGGAAGCTTTTGAACGGCAAACTTCGAATCTGCCAATTTCTTAAACTTTACCAGACTCGCAAACCGGAGCAATGAAATATGAAAATCGAATTCTTCCTTACAGCCCGTTTTTCCATTTCGTTTTTTTGATCTTCGACTAGGATTAAAATATGATAAACAATACCTTTTTTTGCATTTTGTGTCCGTTTCAAAAACAAATAACAAAATATGAAAGAAAAAATTCCTTTTTCGATTTTTGGTTGTAATTGAAAATGGAAAGAACGAAGAGTACACGGATTCAAAACACAAGATCTTTGTTGATTTTTATCCGTTTCAAAAACAAAAAATTAAATCACTTTTTATTTTTTGATTATTGGTTTTCAATTGAAAATTGAAAGAACGAATGATACACGGATTGAGGATAATGACATTTTTATATAAAAAAATAATAAACAATTAAATAAATAATCTTTTTTTTCCACAAGGCAACCAATTAAAAGTTTATTTTGCAGATTCTTGAATTTTAATGTAACTTTTCCCAGAAAGCCTTTAATTGTTTACATTAAAAACAGAAGCGCAGTAGCTCAGTGTGTGTTTCCTCAGAGCCAGAACATTCTGAGTGAAGTTAACACCTCCAACAGGTAAACATTCATTCTTCTCTCCTGTTTGACTACAGAGGACTCTGGGGACACCATAGGTTTTGTTTGCATCATGTAGCTCCACGTGAGGACTCTTACGTAAAATCGTTTTCGACCAATCCCGTGCCAGCTGTAACTACCGGAAGTTGTGAGATATTGTGTTCTTTTCTTCTTCCTCCGAGCAGTTTAGTCCAGCTCTCTACAGGCGACCAGCCCGAATATTTATTTCTGACCAATCTTCATTCCAGGATGAAGCAGAACTCGAACGTTCCAGCTTTCCTGTCCAAGCTCTGGACTCTGGTTGAGGATGCAGACACCAACGAGTTTATCTGCTGGAGTCAGGTAACACCACAAGATGCTAGCGTGCTAAATCAACATGCTAGCGCTATTCTGACATTTAGTGTGGATAACAGCAGGAGCCTAGAACTGTATGGGGTTCCCCTAGAACCCATTAGTTATTGTTAGTTAGCAGCGGGGCTAACGAGTCTCTGTTTAATAGTGACGTTATCCTTATGGTTAGCTTAGCTAGCACAGAAAGCTAGAAGAAGTAAGCATCGATACACACAAAATGCAAATATTGGTAGATATTATTTATGTTTGTACATATGCACATATATGCATGTATACATATGTGTAAATATGTGTACATAAATGTATGTATGTGTATATGAGCAGACAGATATAGATACTATGTATACTGTAGATAGAGCACTCTCAAATCTATGTGAGTCTCATTTCAGAGCTAAAGACTAAAGGAGACAGAGCATCTGCTGCTGTGGCCCCCAGACTCTGGTCCTCTGTCCCCCTGATCCTGAGACCAGTGACTCAGTGTTTCTGTTAAAAAGCAGCATAAAACTCATCTGTTTAAACTGATTTTATATGAACTCCTGTAGATCAGTTACTGACTCTGCAGTTTATTTTCCTACTTGTATTCACATCATCAGGTCTCTGTGTATTTCTGTCTAACTTGCTGTGATTGTGAAGCACCTTGTGATTTCTGTTTTCTTTAGAACAATGTCACAGCAGCTAAACACTCACCACAGCTTCTCCAGACCCTTTCACGTTGTCATATGAGCTCAAAGTCAACCTGTTCTCATATGAAAAGCACAGGGCTCTAGTGAAGAATCTACTTATTGTGGTGTTCTCTAGTAAATACCAGTGGAGCTCTATGGTGCCGGGCAAATTAAATTAATTTGCACAGCATTTGCTTAACCTTCATTACCCTGCTAGATATAGGTGTCAAGTTTTCCCAGTGGAACACTCTAGGGGGTGCTGTTCTGACTGATGCTTTGTTGGTTGTTTCCAGGAGGGCAACAGCTTCCTGGTGCTGGATGAGCAGCGTTTTGCTAAGGAGATCCTACCCAAGTTCTTCAAGCACAACAACATGGCCAGTTTCATCAGGCAGCTCAACATGTGTAAGGCTTGTTTTATTGGTTTATTTATTCAGAGACGGTGTTAAATCTAAATAAACAGTAAATAATGTCATCATTGCCCTTACTGCTAATTTGTGGACTGGTTAGTGATGAAATCACGTGCATACAGATACATGTGTGCAGTTAAAGCAAATGAGAAGATAAACATAAATACTAGGAGAAGAAACATGTATTCACCTGATAATTAAAATCTCTCAAGTAAATTTAACATTTACATAGGAGATCTCTAAAACAGAGATTGTCCAAATGATATTTTCTTCTTTGCTGGTTTACAGTTTTTATTCTTATTTTTCTAACTACCTCTGGAAAGAGGCCATTGAGACATTTAAATATTGATTTTATAAATGTAAAATGTATAAACTGTCAAAGTTTAAAACCTCTCTTGTATTTTAAACATTTTTGGCTTGTTTTCATAAAACCCCTGTTAAGTAAACAAAACCATCACCAGGTGAGAAAACCTGATTCAGTGTTTTTGTCTCCTTTGTTTCATGGAGTGTTTGTCGACACCTTTAATCTGATCCATTAGGTCCTAATACTTTGTTCTTCGGCCTGTGTGTGTCCAGATGGATTCAGGAAGGTGATGCATATCGATACGGGCATTGTGAAACAGGAGAGGGATAGTCCTTTGGAGTTTCAGCACCCCTACTTCAAACATGGACAGGATGACCTGCTGGAAAACATCAAGAGAAAAGTAGAGTCACTGGTTCTATTTCTGCTGATCATTAAATAAGATATAGGAGAAGACGGGTTTAACCGAGGGCTGTCACTGTTCATTTTAGTGCCATTAATCTTTTTTTAATATACAGCAGCTTGAGTTTAGACACACACACACACACACACACACACACACACACACTTGAACTTAAGTAGACTGCATGAACACCAATCATCAGCAGCGCCTTGTGCTCACTAGAGAACCTCCTTGAAAACATTATGTGCACTCCACCATATAGACAGTGAAATTAAATGATTAGCTTTTTGATGAAAGTTCAAACACTCTGCTGCTGTGACTTTTTATTTAAGTGAAGCCAACAAGATTATCAAGACTGACGACAGCTAATTAATCTGTTCACTCACCACCAAGTGACCACAGGTGTGAATTATAATCCGTAAAAATTATCATCAGATTTTTTCATCACCATTTAAAAAAACTGATCAATGATGGAAAATATTCAGTTAACCCGACCCCTGCTTCTGAGGTATAAATGTTTTTGCTATAAAGTTTCAGAAAGTATTTTTAATTGTTTAAGATCTTTACAAATATTATATTAAATACACTTGTATAATACAGTTTATCTGTCTGCTTATAGGCTTATAAGATCATTAGAAACATAAAAACTATTCTGTTAAAGTACAGTACTACAGTTAGAACCTGAGATTAATTTGCAGTCATGATTAATTGTTAGTAAACTATGAACACTCTCTCGATTAAACATTTTAATCGATTGAAATATTTAGCTAAAACGAATGTATGAAAAAAATGTGTCAAAAACAAACATTTTGATTGTGTAATTGCTCCAGGTTTCTAACACACGACCCGAGGACAATAAGATCAGACATGAAGACCTGACCAAAATCCTGGCTAGCATCCAGAATGTTCACAGCAAACAGGAGAACATTGATGTCCGGCTGGCGACCCTAAAGAGGTACGTATGGGTCCATAAAACTATCAAAAGACAAGGAAGGTAAAGAACGGCTTAGGTTTTTCCTTCAATAACCAGCAAACACACAGATCAGGATTAAAAAAGAAAGTCATTTATTAATCAAAGAATCCATAAATGACATTAGTCATTTGGTTTGAGTTAGGGATGGTGGCAGAGCTGATACCCTCTGGATGGTATTTTTATTTTTACCATCATGCTGTTATTTTCTGTCTCAGTTTATCTGTTTATTTTAGTTTAGGAGGAGTTGTATCCTAACAGCAGTTTGGAGAATCAGGGAGACGTATTTGTTAAAGATTAATGATGATGTAAGAGTAGATCTCTGACAGCTTAAAAAGACTCTCATCATAAAAACAATCAAGATGGTTCCAACAAATAATAGCTTTACAAACCATTTCAGTCTCTCTTGTTCCTCTTTATTACTCTGCAGATTGTGTTGGTTTGTGGTTTGTTCCCATAATGTTTCCATATGAAATGTATTCACAGGAAAAATAATTTTAATTTTTATACTTTTATTATTTATTGTTCTGCTACAGGTCATGCATACTTTTTAAAATCCTGTCTTTTGTTTTTTTTTATTCTGTTTTTTATGGTTGAACCACTTTTTTCACCTAAAATGTGTCATTCAGTTGATGAACGTTGACAAATCTCTACAAAAATGCATTCTAGTGTTTCAGTATAACAAAATGTTAATGCTTCATTAAGGTGCTTTAATAATCTCTTTGAATCATAAAACTAAAAATATTTTTGTTTCTATCAAATCAAGTTCCTCCTTCAGTGTTTCTCATGAAAACAAAGAAACTGTTTTTCCTTACGTAAAAAAATGCTTCACTTATAAACTCAAAGTTCCTATTTATTACAAAATCTAGTCTAAAACTATATATTTTTATTTTAATTGCTCCTGTTTAACTAACAGATGTTCAGGATGGTAAAGTCTCTCTTATTTTTTTGACTTCTATTTTTTTCTGGAAGTTGATCCAGAGTTAACTGGTTTCATCTACCGAAGGTGAAGATTACTTTCTGTCAATACTTCACCTAAACAGCATCACTTCTATTGTGAAAGTCATTGTAAATTGTGCAAACATGCAAAGATTGTTAAGAAAATTCTTGGTTTGATTGGTCACACCAACATCTACAAACATATTTTTAAAGAAAATGTATGGCCTGGACTATTAAACAAACCTTCAGAAACCTGCAGATTTAATTTACAGCTCAGAGAACCAGATCCAGTCTACCGAGTTCTGTTTGGGTCCAAAACTCCAATTATTAGATGGTCACAAGTGCAGCAACATTAGATATCTTCTCTGTCTAATAAACTCACACAACACAACTTTTAAATGCTGGTTAAATAAAGCAAAAAGCTGCTGTTACCTCTCTAGTATAGATCTATAGTCCATCGTGTTTTTTTGTTGATTTTAGGGAGAATGAAGCTCTTTGGAGAGAAATTTCAGATCTAAGACAGAAACATTCCCACCAACAGCAGCTCATTAAAAAGGTAAGCAGACACCTATCTCACCAGTTTACATCAGCAGAACTTCAGCTTTAATTGACTGGAATGAATAGAAATCTGTTTTAAACTTTTAACTTGATGTGTTTCACTCCTAATGAGTACATTAGTTGGTTCATTTCCACCAGGAGAAGTAGATTTAAATATGGGATGTCTTTATTTTATGGACTTCCTGTTAGGTTTGTTATGTATTAAAATCAGAGACGTAGACGGGAAGAACAAAACGTTAAACACTGGTGTTGCTGCAGCAGGCAAACAATCAGTTCATATGTTTAATCTTATTTGACGTTTTTTTTCCCCCAGCTGATACATTTCATCGTCACGTTGGTACAGAGCAACCGTATTTTGAATTTAAAACGTAAAAGGTGAGTTCACTCAGTTTTTTTTTAGTTTGGAAGATTTTGAGGGTTGGGATGGGCTCTGACATCTTCTGGGATATACGTGAATGTCTTGAGTACTTCTGGTTGAGGAGATTTGTGCAGTTTGTTAGCTAAGTGCCATTGAGCTAGTTGATAAAAGGTGAGTGTATTGAGATTAAAATAGACACCTTATACTTTTCAAAGAGTGAAAAAGGCACTGTTGCATTGCTGTGTGCCTTTTTGTATGCATTCATCATGTTATAACTCTGAGATAAGTTTCCACTCCGTTCCTCAAGATTCTGGCTCATGACCCCAGTGGGTAGCTAACATCCATAGGGACAACTTTAGCCCCACAAAAACACTCATGTGTGCAGTCTGCATTTTCCACCATCTGACATCCTGGTGACTGAGAAAATTACAAAAATGTGCTTCACCAGTCCCCTTTCACTGGAGTGAATACAGACTACCAACATCTAGACCTGATGTTTGGGAGCAGCAACCTGAGCCAGAGAGCCCTGCACCAGACTCCACTGCTGATTCTGAACGTGAGTTTCACATGGAATTGGGGGTTTGGGATCATGAATACTGCTTGACCCCAACAACAGCAGTGAGAGCAGATGTGCTGAAGAGAATGACGTGTTGCATCAGAAGATCAGGGAGCTCCAACAACAGCTGGAGGTGCTGCAGCTGCTAAACATCTAGCAGGATCAGATGAAGACAATTGTTTTTCTCTGAGGAGAGATGGGAGGTGTTTTGGGCATGTCCTGCCAGCAGGAGGCCCCCAGGTCGACCCAGGACAAGCTGGAAGAAAATACGTCTCCAGGTTGGCCAGGGAACGCCCGGGCATCCCAGCTGAGGAGCTGGCGGACTTGGCCAGGGAGAGGATGGCGCGACCCAGACCTGGATAAGCGGAGGAAGGCGAGGAAGCATAAATAAAGACCATTGGTCCAAGCACCAATCCCAGAGAAAGATTGATCAATAACATGAACAAACTGGAATCTGTCAGATAAATCTGGTGGTCTGTAATAGAACAGAAATGGAGACGGTGTATTTAGTGTAAAACGGTCTCTTTTAAGGTTTCCTCTGCAAGTGGATGGAAAACCAACTATATTCCATTCTATTCTAACAGTTTTAACAGCAGCTGTATTTGATATGAACTGGATTCAGTCCAACAAACCCTTTTAAAATGTTTGATTGCTTTTATTGTTGCAGGATGAGTGACATCATTTTTTGTGCTTTACATCTTTTCAGTATAATACTCATTTGTAATTTCACATGTTGTAATTGCATCTTCAGTCAAGCTAAAACACATTGGATATAATTCTGTTTGCATCTTATGTAAAACAACTTAATGTTTCCCTTGTTTTTTTGTTTTTTACCAGATCAATTCTTATGAACAGCAACGGGAAGAAGTCCAAATACATTCATCAGATTTATGATGATAAAGTGTGTGTCGATCAGGTAAGTACTTTTGAGTGTACCTCTACTGTTAGGTACATCATCAGTTACTGTTTGTAATTTATGTTAAAAAATACTTTAGGAAACTTGTTACTGTGGTAAAATTTCTGATTGTGTTACTGTTTTAAATTAACAAATAAAAACCTCACTGTGATGAGGGATCAGCTGCATCTGGGGCCTCGTGAACAAAGACTTCCTGGTTTGTTTTTACTGGCTAAAGTTTCAGATCCTTCTAAAACGTTCCTGGGTGTCTCTGTGTTTACAGTAGTTATGTGATAAACACATGCATGATGCCTCATCTTTTTCTGATTGCATTTCTACATTCATTCACAATAATAGTGTGTGAGTGTTGTATAGCAAGTCAAGTTAGTCATAGGATCTGCTTTCAATTTCTGTGAAGACGTCCTCCACCACACTCTTATGTTTGACAGTTTGTCATCACTTCTGCAGGTGTGTGCTGCTCCAACAGAATTGACACACACACACACACACACACACACACACACACACACACACACACACACACACACACACACACACACACACACACACACACACACACACACACACACACACACACACACACACACACACAGTCCTTTAACAGCAAATCAAACACCGTTTGTATGCACCTTTACCTGATTCAGGAGACTCAACTGTCATTCTGTAACATTTCTCTTCGTGTAGAGAAGAGTCAAATCTACGCACAAGTGCAGGACATATTTGTATATGTTGGCCTATTTATAGAGATGTGTTCCTCGTGCACTCCATTCCTCATTGATTGAGTTGTATAGAAAGGAAATGTGCTTGGATCCATGGGTACTAGGAACAAATTAATAAGTCTAGATTTGTTTATGTACTTAGTTTTCTCAATTTGCAAATATGCCACCTTTTAGTAAGTACTCCACCTGAGTATTGTACACGAGGCCTCTGCTTTCAACACTTCCTTCTCCCTCAAACAGCCCCAACCCCTTCTTCAAGGCTTGTTGTAGATTAGAATCAATCTAATCTTTTAGATTTGTTGCATTTTGCACTTGAATTTTTTTTAAATTCCTGTTTACTTTTTAACGAGCACCATGTCTGGTGTAGTAAATAGGGTATATTTATTACTTGATAGTAGTGTGTACTTGATTAACTCTGCTCTTCGTCTGTAATGTCACACAGAATAATTATTGACTCACACTCTGTGCTGCGTTTAGCTGCCTGTCAACGGTCTGAATGGTGTGAAGGGCTCTGAGGTTTCAGACGATGTCATCGTCTGTGACCTGACTGAGAGTGATGCAGATGGTACCGCTGAGATCACAGAGGGATGTCCTCCAGCCTGTGAGCAGGGGTGAGACCACAAACCATCCTCACACGGGGACACTGATCTGATGTTCTAGCAGATGTGAAGATGCATCCTCTGGAAATGTTCTGGCAGCTTCTCAATTAAGATTTAAAATTTGAGGTTTAAAGCATGAAACAGAAGAGAGGATTTGGACGAATGTATTATCAGGGAAACTTGGATGTAAACAGTTATATAGAATTTGGTTTCATCCTATAAAAGTTCATTAAGACTAATGGAGCTGAGGCTTCTTGATGACTGCAGATATCACTGCTGTATACAAACTGTTCACAGAAAAACAAAAATCAGCTGATATTAGAAGGAATGTCATTAACTTTCTGGTATGGTGTTTTTAATTGATCTTTCTCAGTGATGTAGAAATAGTGGAAGTAGACCTGGACAGATGTGGGTTGCTGCCAGCTGAAACAGAGGTCAGCACCACCTGTACAGGTGACCTCCACCAGGCTGAGGCTAAAGTTTCAGCAGCAGATGAGAACCAGAGGATTCTTACTTCAGACAGCAGCGGAGCAGCAAGCAGCGCTCTGCAGCTCAATAAGCCCTCAGGTCTGAGTCTGGAAGACCCCATGAAGATGATGGACTCCATTCTCAACGAGAACGGAGCCATTTCACAAAACATTAGTCTGCTGGGAAAGTAAGTCCCAATCTGAACCTCTTTGTTTTAAAATATACAGGAGTGTTTAATAAAATACTGTATAAAATGACTGAGAATGTGTTTGTGTGTCCTGACAGGGTGGAACTCATGGACTATCTGGACAGTATCGACTGCAGTCTGGAGGACTTCCAGGCCATGCTGTATGAAAAGCAGTTTGGCATTGAGTTTGATGCTCTAGAGGTAAAATCACTCATCACAATCACAGACTGTTTTTAATGCACTGACTGAATATTTATGGTCATTTAACAGTTTTAAGCCATTTAACATGAATGGTAGCAGGAGGTCATATCAGCAGCCATCATCAGAGAGATCAGTCTGATGGAGCCACATAAATGTACACTGTTTTATGACCTGAAATGTTTCAATGGCTTTATGATAATGTCAAAAATAGTTAATTAAACTAAATCCAAAAATAAAGACGAAGTCATCTTCTAGTTACTGAGCTGATGCTGTAACTTTAGCTGGTCTAAAAGCTGAGCTATCAGTTCCCTGCTGTGTTTTCAGGAGAGTGTGTCGACCAAAGAGAACGGCACTCAGCTGAACAGAGGCAGAGCAGAAAAAGATCACACGGGTGAGGAACTCTCAACATGCATGTCACACAAATTCACAAATTATCTGATCAGAGAGGATGAGGGTGATCAGGTAGGGTTCTGTTGCTGTTTTAAATTTGCTTTTTGAAGAAGGTTTAAATGAATTTTTTTCAGAAAAACTGGTGAAATCGTGCCAACTTTCACATATCAGATTACATCAGACAGGACAGCTTCTAAAAAGTGAACTCGGGTCACATCTGGTCAGAAAGTTGGCCAGAAACTGGAAAACTGGGTGTATAATACCGTATTGATCCGAATATAAGACAAGGTTTTTTTCATTGAAAATAATGTAAAAATGCGCCGGGGTCATCTTTTAATTGGAGTCTAACCAATGACACATGCTGATAGTTGTTTGGGGTCATTACACGACCGCAACAGCAGAAGGCGCAGGCATTTTTTAATGGCCAGCAGATGACAGCAGTTCTGTCCTCTGACCCAGTGAAAACTTGGCGTGGTATTAAAGCCAGACTGATGGAGACCATAGAAAGTGGATCAACAATAGAGATCAGGAACTGAGTGGAGACGAACCGTTCTCAGATCTGATATTTGAGATTAGATCAGGACATCCACAGTTACCAGATACTTTCTAACACACCAGTCTTAGTTCTGAAGTCCAGCAGGTCTATGACACGGATACATCAGGCTGTTAGCTTTAGAACGTCTCCACAAATCCTTAAATCATCCTCAGTTTTGTAGTTGATCTCATTCAGCTTTTAAGTTTGTCTAAACTCCAGGATGGAATTAACTAAATAAGTAAAATATGATAGTGTGATATCAGTTTTTTTACTTCTTTTGTTTCATGTCTAGATAAACAGCTGATCCAGTACACCTCCTGCCCCCTGCTGGCCTTCCTAGATGCCAGTTCTCCTCCTTCAGACCTGGAACTGGGTCCCACTGGAACACCAAGCACAGACTCCTCCTACTCTGGCCTTTCTCTGGAGGCTGAGTCACACTCCAGGCTGCTGGACACCAGCTTGGAGTCAAAGCAGCATCGTCGGGGCTCTCTGATCCGCTTGGAGCCTCTGACCGAGGCAGAGGCCAGCGAGGAGACCCTGTTTTACCTGTGTGAGCTGAGTCCTGCTGGGGCCGAGGCGGACTCCACCCAGCTGGGTGGACTTTAGGCAGATGTGGATCGGCTGGGACGGTTCACCTCTGGAAGCAGACTACACCCATCTGCCCTGTGTTAGAGCTCTGTTACCTGTTCAGGTGTGTGTTGTAACAGCACCAGGCTGGTGGTGACAGGATAGCTGTGATTAGTAAAAGATTTATTTATACTTGATTTAAAAATCTGTTACATTTGTAATCTATAGCATGTTATTACTCCAATCATGATGACTAAAAACTGCTACAAGTCATTTACCTCCTGCACAGGTGCAGCTGGGCAAAGAGAAAACACCTTAAACCTGCTGCTTTAGGCACATCTGAGACAACACAATGCTACGTCAATCACTGTATAAAGACTTTTAAATGTTTAAACTTCATAAGAACATTGTTTTTGGTCAGGAGTGGATGGTACACGAGCGTTTCATCATGTGTGCAAGAGGTCAGTTTGTCAGACATTAATCAACACAATCTGTCCTGCATTCCCTCAGCGCTGTAGAAATAAAACTGTCTGGTCTAAGTGTCAAACTTCTTTATGAACAGCTTGATTGAAGGAAAGAGTCTCTATCCTGGTTCTGGTTAGAGCCTTCAGGGTGTGACAGCTCACGGAGGAGCTGCTAACAGTAACAACTCAGCAGCACAAACCGAGTCATAAAATATTTAGTTAACATGATAATTCAGGTTCATAAAACAGAAGTAGTCAAAATAAAATGAGGTGAAAATCCCTTATTTAATGCCTCAGAGTTCCTTTTATGGTAAGATGTGATGCTGTTAAACCATTTATCAGTGTTTCTGTCTGGGTTCTGGATCCCCACTATCCTGTCATCAAAGTGACCCAGATGAGTTATAGAGGGGATCTCTTCTCCCTGTTTTTACTTTGGAGGCTTCTTTAATTTTAAATAAGTCTGAATTTACATGTTAGCTGAACTGTCCTACTTATATTGAAACACTTAGGTTGAACTTTATATATTTAGATTTGATTCTAAATTTATTTTGGCCTCAATTTGGATTTGTGTTTAAACATTTAGACAGAACTGTAATTTCCTAACTAAATTGGTAAAAAGGTGACTAAAAATGTCCCATTTTTATTACATGAGGAGGTAAATATGGTTAAATGTTGATGCTGCATTTAAAAAAATATATTGCTTTACAATCGGCACCCCATACAGGGGGAATAAAAATAAGGCTGGGGTTGGTGTTGGGGTTTTCATCTATTCTCTCTTATTTAATTGACTTCATCCAATAAAGGTTGTGGGGAGCTGAAAATCTAAAGATTATAACAGTGTTCATGTCATTAATAAAAAGCATAGTACAGCTAAAACAGTTTGCATACATTTGTAATCGATGATTCCACAATAAAATGAAAAATTGAAGTAATTTTTAAGTGGGGTAATAAACAGTTATAACAGATCAATCTCACTGTTATCTCAGTTCTCTAAAATAATTGAAAACTTATTGTAAGCAGATTGGATAATTTCATTGGACAATATACTAAGTGACCCCCAGTATGGATACAGAGCAAAAAGCAGTTTTTAAAAATCCTGCTAATAAAACTACATGGCACAAGAGGAATAAAACTGGTTAAAATTGATCTAACAGGAAGAAAAGCCACACTTAGAAAATGGGCTTCCATAGAAAGTGCAAATTTATGTTGACATGTTAGCTTTTTGTTGTTTTTGTGTTGACATATAGGTTTGTCATTGTTTCTGTTCTTGTCTAAATAAAGTTAGAACAAAAGACTGCATGTGGAGGAGTGGGCGGGGCTTACAGCCCCTAACTCCAAACAAACAACATGGCGGCGCCTATAAACGGGGTACTTCGGTTTACCTTTTCAATAACGGAAGTGTATACATCGATGGTTGGACTTTGATGTCCCAGTTCTGCCACGAATAATTGTTATGTTAATATTTTTATATTGGCTGCCTCGTAGCGACACATTAATATGAAATGGAGTCGGATTTCTACGATGAGTATTCCGTCCTGGTTTCTTTCAGTGTGGTGACTGTGTGTTCAGTGATAACAGTCATCATTGCGTCCATCTGGTGAGTAAACCCAGTCACGATGCTTTAATTTGGTAATGTCTGAGTGTGGAGTCTCATTACAATAATCTCCCTCTGCTTAGCTGCTGTAGGTAGTGAACCTAGGCTAGCTAACGAAGCTGAATTTGGCTTCCGAATCATAATTCCGATTTAAAGGGCTATACTACCTAATTTTTTTTACTAGTCTGAGCATATTTAATCTGCTTTAGTTTTAAAGCTACAACATTTTGACCCTTCAAACCAAACCTGGACTGGATTCTAAAATCAGATTACATGAAGACGTGTTAGCCAATTTTGAGTGTTCTTACACTTCTGCTTTATGTGTACATAACATTTAGAGCACATAAGGAATTTATGAGTTTGAGGATTTTGACCTGTCTTAGGTTGAAAAAGAGACCACAGACAGAGTGGAATTTACCTGGCTAAATATTAAAGATTTCACAAATCAAATAAACGTTTCACAAATCACAAACTGGACTTGAAAGCTTGAAAGAGAAAATCTAGTCCAGGTTTGATGAGTCTACGTTTTGTAGCTTTAAAACTAGAGCAGATTAAAGATGCTCAGTGAAACAGGTGGAATTGCCCTTTAGACAAAGCCAACTTCAGCTTCGTACCTCTTTGTCTGTACAACAGTTGTAACCGATTTCTTTTAACTTTGTCTTATTATTGTGATCTACACACAGTTTCTACCAAACAGAAAAACTCACATTTTATAAAATCAGAAAAGTAATAACGCTAAAGGTTTGTCCTCATCACTAACTGTGCTGTGGGTCAGTGAGGAGTTTAGGGTGGATTTAGTTTTAGGCAGGTGTGGAACTCTGACATCAGAAACGTCTCAGTTCACACACCAGTTAATGAACTGATTACTGACTGTGACACTAGATCTTTGATTGTGAAAGCTCTTTGTTCCTGTGCTTTAGGTTTGGCTTTGATATCTTTGACATCCCTGTGATCTTAAACAGCAACAGCCAGCCTATCATACACACTAATGAGAAGCAAATGGTTCAGGTGACCAACCCATTTGCTCTGGAACTGGGATCTGGACCCACATCTGTCACAGGTGAGACCCAGAATGAAAAACACTGCCAACGTTCGGGACCTTGTGTAGGCTATTCACCGGTATAGCAGTATGTGAAAAATTCATTTAATAACCAAAATAAACACCGGTTTTTGGTATGAACCGGTATACCACCCAAGCCTAAACCCAAGTCCTTAAAAGGGGTTGGGCTCTTTTTTGTTGTTGTTAAAATTGCTACAGGTGAGAGGTGGAGGTCTGGGATTGGTTTTCTGTTAGCCCCAAGACTCTCAGCCTGCATGTTGTGGTTCACCCCGGGGGACGAAAGGGTAGCTTCCCTGCGCCTTCGGGTCGGGGAATGGGTCCTGACTGTTGTTTGCGCTTATGCACCAAATAGCAGTTCAGGGTGATGAGCTCGCACACTCAGGAGAGACTCGGAGTAGAACCGCTGCTCCTCCACATCAAGAGGAGCCATTTGAGGTGGTTTGGACATCTTGTCAGGATGCCTCCTGGACACCATCCTGAGGACGTGTTTCAGGCATGTCCTGTCAGCAGGAGGCCGTTGGGTCGACCCAGGACACACTGGAGAAAGTACATCTCTAATCTGGCCCTGGAGCGCCTTGGGATCCTCATGGTGGAGGTGGTCGGGGAGAGGACGGTCTGGGATTCCCTACGTGGGATGCTTCCCCCGTGACCCAGATAAGTGGAAGGTGGAGAGGCGGTACAACGCTATCCAAACTGACCTGACCCCATATGAAAATGTGGCCAAACGTTAAATGATGTAGAGAACAGCAGTGATGTGTGTCTGTTATTTAAATGATCAGTGTTCACACACTGACCTTCACTCAGCTAATGTATAATAACATGATCACTCACTGTTTTGCAGATGGCATGTCGGTGAAGCTCTTTTGTCTGGAGCCTTGTGTCCTGACCTGCTTCTGGGGCTGTGAGGTCCATGCCCTGCAGGGGGCACTGCAGACAGAACAACATGACCTGAGGCTCAGCAGCCCTCAACACTTCCTGGATGCTCTGCAGCTTCGCTACCGCTACTGTGAGAGTTTTCAGTATCCTTTTATGAGTAACAGTACTGTGGACTGCTGGTTTTAGGAATCTGTATAGTAATGTCTTTCTAAATGTGTTTTTTACTGCTCACTTTAAAGCGTCTGTAAAACCCTTTGAATGGTATCCTGTCACGCAGCAGCACTACACAGGTACATCTCAAAAATTGGAATAACGTGAAAAGGTTAAATATTATTTGTCACTCATCTCAGAAAGTAAAACTCATCGATCCATCACACAGAGTGAATATTTCAAGTCTTTATTTCTTGTAATGTTGATGGTTATGGATACAGATAATGAAAATTCAGAAGAAAATTAGAATATTGTGAAAAATGTAAATATTGTAAACCCACTGTGTCACCCAGCTAGTTAACTCAAACACCTGCAAAGGTTTTCTCATCCTTTAAAGGGTCTCAGTCTGGGCCAGTAGTAGACAGATGTCCAGAAGACAGTCAATGACCCCGTCCACAAGAAGACACATTGATAAAGAAGCTGGTTGTTCAGAGTTTTGTATCCAAGCATATTCACAGAAAGCTGAGTGGAAGGAAAAAGTGTGTTAGGTAAAGATGAACCAGCAACAGGGATAACTGCAGTTCTCAGAGGATGTCAGGTAAATTCCATTCAGTAATTTATGGGAGCTTCAGCAGGAGATGAGGAGGAGAGCATCAAGAGCCTCTAGGTACAGATGAATCCTACAAATATCACATTCCTCATGTCAAACCACGCCTGAACCAGAGACGTCTGAAGGGTCTGACCTGGACTGAAGAGAAAAACACCTGGACTGTTGTTCAGTGGTCCAAAGTCCTCTTCTCAGATGAAAGTCAGCTGATCTGAACCCCATAGAGAATCTATGGAGGATCCAGAGGAAGATGAGAGACACCAGATGACCTGAAGGCTCCAATCAGAGCTACCTGGACTTCATCAAACCATTTTCTGTAGTTTTGAAATGTCTTTTAATTGAAAGAAACAGGAAGGAGAGACAATTTAATGTAAACCAAAGCTTAAAGCAGGGTCAAAGGTCACTCCTAGATTTCACATGTTGGACTTGGCTGTTGAGCAAAACGAAGCAAAAGTCCTGTTTGATTTTAGAGTTGGTCTGTTGGTCTCTTTAACCTTGTCAGTGTCAGCAGCAGAGACAGAAAGGAGTTCCGAACACGTATCCCTGCTGACCACGGCATCACAGACTTTGGGCTCCTGCCCAGGGACCGCTACCCCCTGGTGACTGTTCTGACCTTAGCTGAACCAGAAGCCAGAAACAGCTACAACATAGTGAGTTCACTTATAAAGAGTTTGTAAATGTTCTTAGAGCAAGACTGATTTAGTGTGAATAAGAGCTCCAGTGAAGGACTTTAATCCAGGACTTGTCTTGTTCCAGGTGGCAAATGTGACGGTTATTCATGTTCCAGATGAAAAATACAGTCTGTCTGCTCGGATTCTCTTCCAGTATCTCCTCACCGCACAAAGACACAAGTATGAGTTAAAGGTACGCACCTCCGGGGGAAACTGGTTATATTGGCCTAAAGGTATAAGGAATAAAAGATGAATTCATAAAAATATGCACAAATGTTGACCTGGGCTAATTATCATTGCTGATGTCATTGATTCTGATAACTGTTCATGAAGCCTTTTATAATCAGCAACAACATCCCACAGATCCACTCAGCTGCTGAGTGGATCTGTGGGATGTTGAGGGATCAACCCGACCCAGCATCATCACCCTGATAAACAGAATGATCAGAATAAACTGAAAACCTCTTAAAGGATCTTTACTGGTGCCATGTGGTGAGTAATTTATCTTTACTGGTTTAGACCTTTATCGAGCCTCTTTCCTGGAACCTCCTGGTTGTAGGTCTGACCAGAGACTTTTAGTTGGATCAGTCCAGTTTGTTCTTCTCCCTCCTGCAGCCTCTCTTCATGTCGGCTGTCAGCGGAGACGCGTCTGATCCTGCTGATACAGAGCAGAGGACCGAAGACGGCAGCAGGACGGAGGAGGATCCGGAGGACAGAGACCGGTCTCTGGGGATGAGCACAGACTGTGTGGTGTGTCAGAATGCAGCCATAACCCGAGTTCTGCTACCCTGCAGACACACCTGTGTGTGTGACAGCTGTGTGGAGCACATCCAGCACTGTCCCATCTGCAGGGCCTTCGTCATGGAGTCCTTCGTCCTGGAGCTGGCAGCCCAGCAGTGACCCAAGTCAGAGTCCTACAAATGTAGGTCTTGGAACAGGTCTATGGACGGAAAAACCCTGAAACCTGACCATCAGACTATCTCTAGTGCTTAGATTTAAAGATGTTTGCTCCAAAAACATTATTATTTTTGTGTATTAATACAGACCAAACATGCCCTAAATAAAGATGCTGCAGGTGGTGGAGACAATACAAGATGGTTTTATTGATGATTAAAGTTGATTCAGAAACACACTCCGACTTCTCCTTATGACTAATGTTTAGTTGCATCTCTTTTTGTGGTCGTTGTAAACGCTTTACAACTCAGGTCACTGACAAAGTTTGCTCTGCAGTGACCAGATTGATGTCATAAATATATGAAAATGCTTGTGAATAAGGCTCATGTGCATGTTTGAAATAAAACTCAGCCTTAGAGGTTAAAACTGGATTTATTCATTAGCACTACTGAAGTATTTATTTGAAGCAAATATTTAGAAAAGTCATTGTTAAGACTTAAAAAAAGTTTTTTTTTGCAATTTTTTTTTCAGTTTTATATATTTTTTGATGTCACAGATGGCAAAAATCGAAACATATTTGGATTAAATTTTTGTTTTTCTGTGAGACATTTTTGTTGCTATTTAGCCAGAGTCACTTCAGGGGTATTAAATACTAAAAATAATTTAAAATGTAAAAAAGAAAAGAAAATCATTTAATAAAACTGTTGACTAAGATTTATGAGTTTGTTTTTGACATTACTTAGAAATTTAAGCAACAAATATACTTAAATAGAGAAGAACATTTTATATTCATCTGATGCTTGTTCAAGGAGACAACGGCACAGGGTGCCAATTGTAAAATACCCGGTAATAAAAATGAACAGCTATATTTCATTATAAGCCTCACATAATAAAACTCTAGAATCATGTTTAAATATATAAGGTTTAATTAAATATTAAAATCTCAGTGTGAGTGTGGTTTTAAAGGAAATATTTAGCTAATGTGCAAATTCAGACTACAGTAAATGGAAGAACCCTACCAAAATAAGGTGAAGTGACCCCCTATCAAAATAAAAGATGAATGTGGCTTAAAACATTTCACTGGTTATAAAGTGCTAAATCTTTTTTAATTACCGGTAGTAGTCCATACTTACAGCCCTAACCTTTAGACTGGCAGGTCAACCATGTATGATTACATTTCAGTCCCTTTATTGTATTGAATCAAGCACTGAACTTTAATGATAAAAAAAAACTATAAACATGGGCATGTTCAGATACAAATTTATCTGAATTTTATTTTTACATTATATTTCTGAATGGCCCAAATAGAACAATCTTTTTTTTCTTGGTGTGGAAATTAAATGGTTAAAAGTGACAAATCATCTGATTGTGGTTTATTATTACAAATAAGTTCTTTGATCTCCATATCATGCACAAAACATAATGAAAAACTGACTAACCCAGAATAAAAGTAAGAACAGGCTCATAAATCTGAACGTTAGATGTATTTTATTACATTTTAGCCACAATGACATCACACAAACAATGAAGTGGATCAGACTAAAACGTAGAAGCAGTTTTTGTTCTGAAGTCGAGTTGGCAGCTGGAAGGAAGAGGTCTCGTTGCTTCCAACAAACCTTTCAGGTTTTGAAGCATAAAAAACAAGTTTTGGAAACGGACTGAGGAGAAAATTTATACAGGTTTGTAGTCCAACTTCGACTCCAGCTTCTTTGAGTCACCCACTTTCCGCACTGCCTTCATGAAGTCTTCCTGAGTGACGTACTCTCGATCGGACCGGATCGCAAACAGTCCTGGAAGCAGATGATGGGTCAGTTCAACATGAAGATCAAACCATAGATTTAGATTCCTACTGGTCGAGTCTAACCTGCTTCTGTGCAAACGTTTCGTAGATCGGCTCCGTTGAAACCATCTGACAGCTTCACGATGGCTTCAAAGTCTGAAAACATTGACAAAGACTTGTGAAGTGTTTACAGCGTTACTATGGTAACACCCTGCAAAGCCTCCTGCTGCTCACTGACCTATCTCTCCATGTTTGGTGATAGGACTGGAGTGGATCTTCAGGATGTCCAGACGAGCCTGTTCATTAGGCAGCTCGATGTCTGAGGACGAAGCAAAAGCTTTTTACTCTGAGCGTTCACAAAGAAGAACAGAGAAATAAAAGACAAGTTCAAAGAGAAAATCTCACGAATTTTTCGATCCAGTCTGCCGGGCCGCAGCAGGGCCGGGTCTAGAGTGTCGGGTCTGTTGGTGGCCATGATCATCTTGACTCTGTGTAGTGTGTCAAAACCATCCATCTGATTCAGCAGCTGGAAGAACAAAGAAAACAACTTATATAAATTATCAACACCAAACTCTATTTGTTAATGAGTTTACTGTCTATAGCTGGAGAGTGTTTAAGGTCAAAGGTCCCTTTATCAGTTTGCAAAAAGCTGATAAAGTATGATCCCAACAAGTTTAAGTCATCCATTATAACCCTGACTGAATGTAATTGTTTGTATTTAAACGGTGTGACTGAGAATTTTATAGTCAGCGGGGATTCAGACCTGGTGTCTGAAGGCTGAAGCAAACTGAGGACGTGACCAGTTCAGGTAGGACTGTTCCACATCACATCACCCATGCACAATATATACCAACACACTCAAGTTCCCTAGGGGCACCATCACTTATCAGGGTGGGTGTTGTGGAGGCAGGGTTCATCAATAGATTCACTCTGTTGTCATAAATCGTCTTGTTTTTAGTAATAAATGCTGCTGCATGCAAGATGTTTAAGTGCATTTTTTCTATATCATCATAAATGTTGTAACTATCCTTGTGGTATAATATTGAGGGTACATCACCCACCCTCTCAATACAGCCTACAGTCCCTACAGTCCACCGATACCAGTAATAACATTCCTCCTTCAAGATCTGAACTCTCACTTTAACAGGTTGAAACTGAAACTATGAGACTTTTGTTGATCCAATAACGAGCTGATTCTTTTTACCTCCATCAGAGTTCTTTGGATCTCTCTGTCAGCTGAAGTTCCCTCAGAGAACCGACGGCCGCCTAGAGGAGAGAGAGAGAGACGGAACACGTTGATACCAGCTAACCACTGAAAAAATATTTTGAATCTGCGTGTTTGTGAATATATATATTATATATACAGACACTTTATTAGTTCATTTTGGGAACTGTTTTTTAAACATAAAGCCACAGAGTCTAACAAAAAGGATTTTCGTCTTTGTGGTGAAATTTCAAGATGACCCTAAAATTCACTCGGACCTTTACAGGTGACCTTAATGTGACCTTCTCTGACCTTTACAGGTGACCTTAATGTGACCTTCTCTAACCTTTACAGGTGACCTTAATGTGCATGTTTCTACTGCTTTCCTTATATAATTTCACTGTAGTGTGAACTTTTTCCATAAATTACAAATATAATTTATCACTAAGTTTCCTGTCACAAGGTTTCTTGAGTTTTTTTTTTGGTGTGTAATCATTTTTTGTGTTATTCTCTAAACCTTTGTCCGTGGTTCTAGTTCAGTCTTTCTAAAGCCCAGCAGGTCCTCAGCATCACCCACCTATAGCATCGATCTCATCCATGAAGATGATGCACGGCTGGTGGTCTCTGGCGTAGTTAAACATCTCTCTGATGAGCCTCGCACTTTCACCAATGTATTTGTCCACAATTGAACTGGACACAACCTGCAGCACAACACAGACTCATGAGGCTGAACTGGAGTTAAACCACAACAGGATGCTGCTTCTGTGACACAAACCTTAAGGAAGTTACAGTCCAGCTGGCTGGCCACTGCTCTGGCAAGAAGAGTCTTCCCTGTTCCTGTTCCAGAACAAAACGGTTACCTACAGCATTACGCTAAAGCAAAAGCGCTATATAAAACTGATGCATTATTATTATTATTACGCTGCACATCTGATAAAAACTCTTCTTCATCTGCTCACCTGGAGGCCCATACAGCAGACAGCCTTTAGGGGGAATGATTCCCACCCTCTGAAATAGCTCCGGGTTAGTCAGAGGCAGCTCAATCACCTGACACCACAAACCAGACACAGGGAAAACAAGTTTGATTGGTCACAACAATAAGAAAACTCTACAAAATATCAGCCCCAAAAGGCCAAACACACTGATGTTAAACAAAGTTAATACAATTTAATTTACAAGATGTATTGGAGTATGAGGAAATGTGTTTTAAACTTTTTGGAGGAAGTCCCAACTCTCTGCTCTAAGGGAACATAGAGCAGAGAAAAGGCATCTGATTCAACCTGTGTCAAGTCTACTGATGTGTTCCATTTGATCCTTCAGGTTGAAATTTTTCTTTTTCAAAAGTATACCACCATTCTCCCCAACAACCAAAAGGCTCTGCAGGAACCACGTAACGCTAATAATGAGCCTAAAACCTTCAGCAAGTCCCTAAAAACTAAGTCTGAAAGCAGCAGAGATTCGTACCTCTCTCAGCTCACGAATTTGTTCCGACAATCCTCCGATCTCAGAGTAGGAGACACTACCAGGGTCCTCATGGGACATGTTGTACACCAGAGGGTCCACCTCCCTGGGAAGGTACCTGAGAGAGAACAACATACAAGGTAGCATTAAACATACAAAACAGAATAAACTCTGAAGAGAGACAAAGCAGCTACTGCCTGAAATTACAGCAACGTATTAATCTGAGCAGAGACAAAAGTCTTATGTTTTTTATGTAAAATCTGTAGATGTAATAAAAAGAAATGTGGTAGTATAGTAATCAAATAAAAAATACTGTATTAATCCAGGAGGAATTTTGGTATTTCAGTAACTCAAAATCATAGCAGCTTGTACATGGAGCTGTAGGCAGGGAGGATCTTCTGTGTTTCAGCAGATCTGAAGAACCTCTGACTGAAGACACTCTGTTGTTGAGTTTCTGTCTTGTGTAGAGGATGCCCAGGGTTGTCTATCATGTTCTTCATTTTATGAAGCGTCCTCCTTCGTCCAATCAGCTCTAGAGGTTCCAGAGTCCCCAGAACAGACCCCGCCTTCTTTATCAGCTGATCTCTTGTTCTGATGCTGCTGCTCCAACAGATTTCTGGAGATCACAGTCTCCACAAAAGACTGACAGAACATCTGTAACATCTGGCTGCCAAACCTGAAGGACCCTAGCTTCCTCCAGACGTCCAGTCTGCTCTGTCCCTTCTTCTAAACAGCTTCACTGTGTCTCCAGTCCAGTCTGCTGTCCAGGTGAACACCCAGGTATTTAGATTCCTCCACCACCTGCACTTCTTCTCCATGATGGTCAAAGTGTTGGACGTATTCCTGCTTCTTCTAAAATCCACAATCATCTCCTTTGCTTTGTTGACACTGAAGATTAGATGATTGTTGCCATCATTCTACAAAGTGGTCCACCAGGTCTCTGGTCCATCTCTGGCCCACCCAACAACTACTGAGTCATCAGAATATTTCTGCAGATAACAGGACTCTGACTGTGGAGGATCCACCTGTCTTCTGGAGTTTTTACATAATAAATCAGACTGAATTGTATGCACTGGAGAAAAAGAACAAATCTACCAGGTACAAGTTCAATATCCGGGCTGCAGAGACAATATTACAGCAACATGTCCTACCAGCTGCTGTTAGCTCTGCTAATCCACCTCCTTTGCTTTTCCTGCTCCTTTTCAAATCTCAGTTTGCTGGTATTCAAGCTAGTCCATCTGATTCAGGAGAGATCTCCCGTTCTCCAGTATGATGGATGGAAGTGATGGTTTAAACTTCCTCTTTCTCCAACTTGCTCCTGCTCTACATCCAGGGTCCGAAATTAAATTTTTGAGTCACCGGCCAAGTTGGCCGGTAGATGATAAAATCTACCGGCCAAACATATTTTTTACTGGCCAAAATTCTAAATGATTTAGATCTACCCAAAACACGTTATTCTATAATATTATATTATGTTAGATCCAAACAGAAAGGAATGACAACTTAATTAAATAGTCATTAATAAAAACTACTTTTTACTCATCTCTGATTTTTTATTTTATTTTTTAGAAATGTTTTTAATGAACTCTCATAATGAAATCTAGTCAGACTCCTTGTTTTCTCTCCATAAAATCTGCCTTCCTGCTTCTGACAGTCTTACAGCCTCATTGTTGGAGTCCCTTCATCGTCTTATTTCCTAGGACCAGTGAGTCGTTACGGGTCTTTTAGCGTACTGGAGGAAAACGGAGCTTCTCATCTGCGCAGATTCCGGTGTTGTGCTAAAATCTGCTCCCCTGAAATACTATGTTCACCTGTGTAGGAAGCGGATAAAAAGCTCAGCGGTTCTGTCAGTGTTTAAAACAAAACAAAAAAAGAAAAAAATTTCAATTTTAAATATGTATTAATTTATTTACTAGGAACTAAATAAAGTATCAACTCTGACACGACTACGTGTTGTAGAAATCTTTTAGAAGTGCTGTGAAGCTCGCGGTTCGACATANAAAAAGCTTAAAAATCTGATTAAAAGCTTAATCTAAGCTGAACTGTGTAAATACAGTTCAATCAGTATAAGATAATTTAGCTGAAAAGATTGCTTAAACATGTGAAAAAGCTTAAAAATCTGATTAAAAGCTTAATCTAAGCTGAACTGTGTAAATACAGTTCAATCAGTATAAGATAATTTAGCTGAAAAGATTGCTTAAATATGTGAAAAAAAGCTTAAAAATCTGATTAAAAGCTTAATCTAAGCTGAACTGTGTAAATACAGTTCAATCAGTATAAGATAATTTAGCTGAAAAGATTGCTTAAATATGTGAAAAAAAGCTTAAAAATCTGATTAAAAGCTTAATCTAAGATGAACTGTGTAAATACAGTTCAATCAGTATAAGATAATTTAGCTGTAAAGATTGCTTAAACATGTGAAAAAGCTTAAAAATCTGATTAAAAGCTTAATCTAA
>SSNR01000281.1:488819-508207 GCA_006937965.1 Callopanchax toddi
TTGCTTTTCCTGCTCCTTTTCAAATCTCAGTTTGCTGGTATTCAAGCTAGTCCATCTGATTCAGGAGAGATCTCCCGTTCTCCAGTATGATGGATGGAAGTGATGGTTTAAACTTCCTCTTTCTCCAACTTGCTCCTGCTCTACATCCAGGGTCCGAAATTAAATTTTTGAGTCACCGGCCAAGTTGGCCGGTAGATGATAAAATCTACCGGCCAAACATATTTTTTACTGGCCAAAATTCTAAATGATTTAGATCTACCCAAAACACGTTATTCTATAATATTATATTATGTTAGATCCAAACAGAAAGGAATGACAACTTAATTAAATAGTCATTAATAAAAACTACTTTTTACTCATCTCTGATTTTTTATTTTATTTTTTAGAAATGTTTTTAATGAACTCTCATAATGAAATCTAGTCAGACTCCTTGTTTTCTCTCCATAAAATCTGCCTTCCTGCTTCTGACAGTCTTACAGCCTCATTGTTGGAGTCCCTTCATCGTCTTATTTCCTAGGACCAGTGAGTCGTTACGGGTCTTTTAGCGTACTGGAGGAAAACGGAGCTTCTCATCTGCGCAGATTCCGGTGTTGTGCTAAAATCTGCTCCCCTGAAATACTATGTTCACCTGTGTAGGAAGCGGATAAAAAGCTCAGCGGTTCTGTCAGTGTTTAAAACAAAACAAAAAAAGAAAAAAATTTCAATTTTAAATATGTATTAATTTATTTACTAGGAACTAAATAAAGTATCAACTCTGACACGACTACGTGTTGTAGAAATCTTTTAGAAGTGCTGTGAAGCTCGCGGTTCGACATAGGGGAACAGAAAAATTCAGGGGAACAGACTTCTGCACAACACCTGTTGCCCTGTAGCCAGCGTGAACATTATCTCCACCGCCACCTCCAGTTCGCCACTTTTCATTAAATCTTCTGGTTGCCACTGGTCCTGGTGGTTTCTCTTATAGTTCCATTACTTTTCTTTTTGAAGACTGGCTGACTCCAGCTCTAAACCGCCACATATCGTTGCTAGCTTTAGCACGAAGCTAACTGCTGCTGCCTTGATGAACAGTGAATAGATAGGTGGAAACGCCGGGTGCGACTGTCACGTTTCACGTACGTCGTGTGCAGGCATGAGAGGAGCGTCACAGAAATCCATCGAAGAGGACTGATAAACAGAACTAGTTTGGTGCAAAAATGTACTCGCCATGTGGCGGATGACGCTCCAAATTTTACTCGCCAAGTGGAGCAATTTGGTCGCATTTGGCGAGTGGCGACTGTTAATTTCGGACCCTGTCTACATCCATGTCTCCTCCTGTTTAACTCGTCTGGGATTTTGGGTCACAGTTCAAATTTTATTTGTTTTTATTATTAATGATTTAATTTTCTTCCACCTATGTGAAACTTATACACTGTTAACCTTTCTATGTAGACTGTATTTTTAATGTATCAGTGTGTATTCTATTGAAAAACAAAAAAGATATCAAAACACCAGTTAAGTCATTTAAAGTCCAACTTTAACTTAAATCATCCACCAGAGGGCAGAAAACCTGTTTAAGATTCAACACAGCAGCTTTTTGAGGAAAATATTAATCTTGACAAGTGTTAGGGCTCATAGAAACTTATGTATCAGATATGATACATCTGGTGTTAAAGGGTTAACACTTGACAATCACAGCACTGAACATCAACGAAGCTGAATCAGCAGAAAGGTTAGGACTCTGGCTCACCTCATTATGGTGAGTGTGGTCATGTCCAGAGCCACCCTGGTTCCTGGCTTCAGCTGAGACTTGTCCAACTAGAACAACAAATCACAAACACACATGATTCATACTTGAGGCTCATGATGAACTCACACTGGTCTTAACAAATCAAATAAAGAAAAACACACAAATAAAACAAAAGTCAAGGGAATCGTTTTACATTTACAGAATGCAGCAAGCAACGACATCACCCTAATAAGACGACTATATTTTAATTACCTTATTTTTTATTAAACCCTTGTGCTGCCTTTGGGGGTCAAAGTCACCACAAATGACAAGAAAACTCCATTTTAACAGTCCCAGGGTTACATGAAATTACATGTAAGTAAACTGATTGGTTTCTTTAAACCTATCAAGACTTTTTAATGTGTTAACATAGAAATCCTTAACAGGGCACATTTCCAATTCAAGTAAACTTTGAATGTTCAAATGTATTAGATGTTTACGTATCCCAGAATGCACTTTGCAACAATCAAAAAAGAAAATGCATAAAAGTAGTGAAAAGTATCAAAATTTCCCCAAAGATGTTTATCTAATCACACAAAGTATTAAAATTTTTCAGACAGGACCTTAAATCTCAGAACTTCATATACAGTCAGCCTTCATTTTCCTCCAGTGTCATTTTCTAGTAGCAATGCCCTGCTGAGTATTTGTTTCATACAGAGGATATTTCTGAACAAGAATTTTAAGGATATCTGTATGAGCAGCTTTAAATCTGAGAGCACAAACAGCTTGAGAGAAATGGAGTGAATCAGTGAGCAGGAATATTTTGAGAGTGAAGTCAGAAGTTTGATAGAGCAGTACATTATCTAAAAGAAAATAAGGAATTCTGCTCTTAAATTAAAAGTGTAAACTCCAGGTGAAAGGACGGTGACTCTTCATGGCTGGTAGAAGGACCAGAGTTTCATTATCAAATTCTCCACCAGTTGTGTGAACACAAAATTCAAGCATTTCTACAGTTTCTGCATCACTACTCTGATATCCAGCTGTATATAAGTCAGATATGTAGCCATGGAGACAGGTGTAACACAACAGTCTCTTACTTTGCTCATGTTTTCCAACAACAAAGTGTGATCATGTCATAGATCATATCTTTAAAAAAAAAAACATTTACAAAGCATCTTTGCACAAAACACGGCATCAAGAGAATCAATTAGAAAACCTCAGGGTTAAACAGAGAACAAGATAATGATGAGAACTTACCTGTCTGCGACATCCAACCACATATCGAGGACCATTGGTGGCCTTTACAATGACTAGAATAAAAGAATAAAAACAAAAGACATAAGAATTCCAATTCTGAATTTAACAGCTAAACAAGTTATATTTCCGAGTTTACCAAATCAAATCTATTTAGGTCATCTTGAAATCCCCAACAAGGTAAGCACGCTAAAACCATCATATTCTGAGCTACCAGAGCTGTTTAATTACAAACCAGTGCAGCTGTGTTCATGTTATTAATTAGAATTTACTCAATGAGCTGATGTAAAGGAACTCAGACTGCACTTTAAACACCCCTGATTTAGAGCATTGCATCTTTTTATTACAGTATGGCTATTAAAAAGCTATTCTACAGTGACTTGATCAGATTATTCAGATGCTTTAGAATGGCAGGAATAATTCTGGAGTATTTATATCCATTATGACAGTTGCTTATCTTTTCCCGAGTCCTGGTTTGTTTATTAATGGCTTAACTGGGCCAGTTGATGATGGGACGAGTGAGAATGAAACAAAAACAAAAACAAGGAAAATAGTCACGTAATAAACATATGTATATAAAATGGTTTACCACATGGATAAAGAGATACGTGAACTTACATTTCTCCTCAGTGAGCTGTTTCAGCACCTCTCCAACAATCTGAAAAGAACAGGTGGTACAGGCAGAATAAATCAGATGGAGTTTTGTTTCAAACACAACCTTTAAGTTCAGCTTGTTTTACCTGCCCGACACTCTGGAGGGCCTTCAGGTCGTTCTCTGATTTCTCGTACTGTTTGGTTTGCTCTCTCAACTGTTCTCTCACTAGTAAACAAACAAAAAGACACACAAACATATGTTTTCAGCTTTAAACAAACACACAGCCTCCATCAATCAGTAAATGTTGCTGTTAGCTGCTCAGTTAGCATTCACTCTTTCACATTAAAAACAAACATTTGAAACCCGTTCACCAAACTATTGATGCGTTTTATGCAACGGCATATCCATCTCTTTGAGCACATATTAAACATTTGCAACTTTAGACGCCTGACGCCTTCTCTTTTTTGAGAAAGTAAACTGCATGACAAAGCAGTTAGCTACCGGGTAAGCTAACAGCGGCTATCCAGTAAAACACTTGTTCAGATCGTACACACACTTTCACACTAAACCACAACACTCAAATGTAAATGTAGATTACATTCTTTCAACCGTCCGTCCACTTCTTTGTGTTCTAATAATTTTTTCCTGTAATCTTGCAGCGCTTTTTCTCTGTTTTCCGCCATGATGCTCCACTGAATCCGTCCTCTTCTTCTTTAGTTTACCGACAGCTGTCTCCAACACGGTGCATTACCGCCCCCCTCCGGATAAACTGTTTATCACACTCTCTGAATCTAAAAGTTTTAGCTAGCAGGACTTATGAACCATATGATATATATGTGATATACATGATATCTATGTTATGAACCCTGAAATAAAAAAAATAAACGAAATATGTTTTTTTTTTCTCCCTAGACAGAGAACTCGTGTCATGTGAAGGAAAACAGTTATGGACATGTTGAGATTTAACTTGAAATGTCAAGAAAAAAAGTAGAAATATTTTAGGAAAAAGTCTGATGTAGACTTTTACGAGAATACCTTGAGGAAGCAAAAATAAATAAAAAAAAACCAAAAAAAAAACCTTTGTTCCAGAAGCAAACTTTTAATTCTGCTTTTATGATTATTTTATCCAAGGATTCTGGGTGTGTTTTCATTGGGTAAACTATAAATGAAGAGACGTTTTATTGATATGAGGTTAGGTCTTTTAGCTACTTTTATAGCAGAAACTCAGGGAACTCATTCCTTCACAAAAACAGTCTCAAACACAGATGTGCCTCAACACATCTGAAGATTAATACCTTTCTTCATTTGAGTTTTATCAGAGAATAAACATTAATGAACTATTTTGTAAGTTTCGGGTGTTTTGAGGTAGGTTTGAGACGTGTTTAGTGAAAGAATAAAATACTTTCTGAGTTCTGCTCAGGCACATCTTGGGGTCCCTCTGGAGGAACATGGTGACAGCTGAGGAGAGGACAGTCTGGACTTTCCTGCAAATGCTCCACATCACCTTTAATTGTAGAAAGTTCCCACCATCCAGTGTTTAATTGAGTCTAAAAACTGCAACAGTCATAGTTTAGACATCTCATGGGGCTTAAAGGAGATGTACAGTTGAATGTCGTCAGCATAGAGGTGGTAGGACATTTACGTATTTAGAAGAGCTCAGGATGTGCTGAAGAGGGAGCCGATAGAGAGGGAACAGCAGAGGCACCAACACAGAACCTTGTGGAACCCCATTGACATGGAGGGTGGAGGAGGACCTGTATTTTGGAGCCACAGAGAAATAACGCTCAGACAGATTTGAGGAAAACCACACCAGCACAGGTCCTGACTCCTGATAGGCCTACCCAGTGTCCAACACTGGAGCCCTGTGTTTTTCACAGATGAGAGCAGGTTGACTTTGAGCAGATGTGACAGATGTTCTGGAGAAGCTCTGGAGAGGAACCTACAAACCACTCAGCTAATTGGACTAACCTGCTGCTTTAGTTTATCAAGTTAAATTACTTGGTGACTTCAAATGAAGCCTAATGTTCATCAAATGATGTCATCTTTTAGTTCCTGACACATCACCCATTCCATACCAGGACAGAGAGATGTGTTTTTAATGTGCTCCTTTCTGCAGCAGCGTATGTGCAGTGCACTGCTCTCATTCATTTCCATGTCAGGCACCATCAGAATTTAGTATTATCATTACACAACATTTTGAAATGAAACTATTAACTTAATCCTACTCTTTAACAAATCTGGGTCTCATCCCAGCTATTAGCCCTAACCAGGCCAACACTGGTATTATGTCCAGGTCTTGGATATTGTTGTCGCTTCATTTTAAAGCTGTTTTAGGCCAATCCCACTAACCTAACAACATCATTGTGCATTTTTACTTTTCTGTTGCTCTTTGATTAAAAGACAAAACAGGTTGTCACTCAGAAAACTGCTCATTATTTTAAACTATTTACCCGCGTCGTTCTTATTTTAACAAAGACTGAACCGACCTCTAAAAACCTCTAAAGATTTGGTCCAGTTGTTTTTAGGACAGTTCCACAGATTGTGCAGTAAATACAGGAGGATGTGAGACTGTTGAACAATGGTACGCGGAAATGATAAAAACACAGGCATATGGTGACAGTGGGATGTATAACCCCAGTGACGTATGTGCTTTTAGCCTGTGACTCCATCACTCAGCCACAGTTCATACTGTAGTCTGCTGGATTATCAGCCTGTTACATAATTTCCTACACACTCATTGGTAACTGAATCAAACTGGGACATGGGGATGCCTGTGTGTCTCTGATTATGGATCATAACTTTGTTAATCCAACATCAGTTTACCTACAGTCTTAGTGGTAAAATAAACAGAATAAATGTATCGGACAGAAAGATGTTCGCCAGATTGTGTCACATTCCCTGGTGGTTATTTAGTGTAAAGCTGCCTCCTAGTGATCTGCAGCTGTTTTCTCCACCTGGGCTCGTAGGGGTGACGTAGTCCTCTCTCACCGGGGGGTGGGTGGGGGCGTGTGCTAGGTTTTACTGACTCCACTGGGCTCACAGAGCAAATCTGAGCCATCTGACGTGGGGGGATTTAACTGCTGCCCCTCGTCTAAGAGATTAGAGACTGTGACATTAATGTATACATTCACACTATGTTGGGAATGTGCGGACCGAGTCCACTGTGTGCAGGCGGCCCTGGGACTCTGCTGGACGTCTGACTTCTGAGACAGGCTGGGACTCTGGACACCATGTGGACTGATGTGGTCCTGCTCAGCGCGCTGCTTTGGACGGTCGGTGTGTCTGGACAGAGGCAGTCTAGAGGACAAGAGCTGCGTCCATACAGACACATCAGGTCAGTCCATGACAGGAATTCAGGAGAGACTTCACTAATTTCACATCTGTAAGATTTAAGTCTTGATTTGACTTTAGGACCTGGAGAAATTTTATATTTGGCTAAAAACTGTGTTTCAGTCTAAAAGTCCTGATTTACACAATGTAGATGATTATTTTCACAATAAAAGTATCAAAAAACAGACTTTATAAGTGGCTCTGACGAAACAAGACCTGCTTGTTCTGGATCTTAAAGACAGCAGTTTATTTGGTGCTGACTAAAAAATTTACTAAAAATTAAAATAATAATAATATCAAAAATAAATATTTTGAATCTGATCTAAATATTTTAAATTAAATCTAAATATTTAGGATCAAATTCAAAGAATTAAATGTAAATATTAAAATATAAATAAGTAAAGTCACATCTGAAAGTAGTCTAAATTTTAAATGTTGATATCTTTATATAAATGTTAACTGGTTTTAAACTAAATATTTAGCTAACATGCAAATTCAGATTACCGTAAAAAGGAAGTGACCTGTCAAAATAAAAGCAGGGTAAAGAGATCTCCTGTCTAATATCAGAGTTCCTATGTATGATTGAGCAGGTTGTGTGGCTGTATACAGACGGTCCCCTCAGAGTCCTGCATGTACAAAGATAAATGATGAATGGATGAATGAACGAACTCTAACAATCAGCTTCAAAGGGTTTCATTATGAGGCGATCTCCTCTCCTCTCTACCCAGCTGTACAGGTTACTCCCATTTTACTGTCTGGATTTGCTAAACATTCCTCTAAAAAGGCCATATTTAGATTTAGATTTCAATCTTTAAAACTATATTTAGATTTTTTTCTAAATATTTCCATTGAACTTATATTAAGTTTAGACTTGACTTAAATAATCAGATTTATTTTTAAACATTTAGACAACAACAATAGTGGCGAGAAAATGACTTTAAACATTTCAACCCCTACTCTGATATGTGACAAAATATAGCTGCTGATTTATTGATTACTTTACACCCATAGAGGTTTTGTATCACAATTAATTTGGTCATTATAGAAATCATGTTTAACACTGAAAAGAGTTTACATTTTATGGAGACTGCAGATGCTGATTGTTACCAGCAGGTGGGAGCATTGAGCTGTTAAGTGGTGATTAAAACTTACATGAGAATGAATCAAGAAAAAAAAAAACACTTTTATTGATTTTATCATGCTAGATGACTCATTATGATTTATTTATTTAGACTTTAATACACATGAACACGGACAGACAGCACTGCTATAACAGCAGAGAAAAGCTGCTATGGTAGCCTGGAGGTCCAAACAGGATCAAATGTGTTTTTAATAAAATAAATGAAATAAAACTGTCTGGGAAAAATACCCAGAGTGAGTGGAGGTCAGAACTAAAAAATACTGAAGGATATTGTTTGACACACGTCATGCATTGCCGGTGTGTTTTGCCCTCATTCTGCCTTCTGAAAACACAAGAAAAGCCTTCAGAAGGGAAGGAATGACAAAATAAGAGCGTGATTTAAAGTGGAATGCTAAAAAGTACTTTTTATAACAACAATTCATTACTAATGACATTGTTTTGTGAATATTTTTAGCCAAAATTCAAATTGAAAAACAAACTTGACTAATAGCGCAGCACTAAAACACATGATGTGAGACATCAGAGCTTGGATAGGGGATTTCATTTAGCATTTCATAAATATGTTAAACGCTCTACATCAGGCAAACAACTGCTCTACTCCTAACTGCTGGTTTTACATATTCCTGTTTATATCTGTTTCTAACTGTCATCCTGTCCCTCACTAATCTGCCTGAGGACTCGTTAGCTGGTTGCATTCATGACTGTCGGCCCATTTCCTGAGGACACCTGTGTCTTCCTCACAGGCTTTCAGTCGCCCTAATCTACCCTGCTCAACCTAAATTGTTAGAAAATAGGTTTTTGGAACTTTCTGCCTGTTTACATCTGGACTATATGAGACTGCTTCTAAATCTGTTCTAATCCACCTGTAATTACTACCCTTATTGTTCATGTATGAATTAAAGGAACGATTTTGTGAACAGAAACTTGAGTCTAACTGATGCTCATTTCTAGGAATGTGTGTTCACTGGATTTAAACTCTTCATACCTGGGATTCGACCTACTAACGTCTGTGTTACTAGGAGTTGTTGCTCTATATCTGCAGTCAGCCAGCTGTTATGTCTTTATGAATGAAAGCTGCTTTTATGGCCATGATATTCTCACACTCTAAATCTAAATCACATACCCTCAATCCACACTCTACAAGGTAAAACGATTGTTTTAAAGTTTAAATATCTGGGCTTCTTATTTGGCAAATCTCTGTGTTTTTCACCCAACATCCAGCAGCTGGTGAAGAGATTGAAACTAAAGCTGAGGTTTGATTTCTGATTACACTTTTTAAAAAGGCAGTTTTGACCATCTAAACATTGTTACACCATATTAAATGGTTCCTGGATGTAGTGTTCATATGTAGATTTGATATCATGGCACTGTTTAAACAATTCAAGTCCCCCCCCCCCCCCCCCCCCCCTACACCTTTGAAGTCAAAATTTCATCATGGAGTCACCTGCTGTCAGTGTTAGGTTGTTTTATTGAGGACATTTTAAAGGGTTTAACCCTTTTTATTGTTGGTATTTTATGATGTTATTTTGGATATTTTTTAATGATATCATTTTGTGATTGATCACTTATTGATAGCTGATATTACTGTTATTTTATATATTCTTTTGTGTCTTTCTTTACGTGTGTATCTCTGAATGAGTCTGGGAACAAGTCTGCTGATCTCGGCCATACACTCTGGAAAAGTGACTCTGAATCTTAATGAGGCTGATCCTCATTAAAATGTTTTGATTTGATTGATTGATTGATTGATTGATTGATTGATTGATTGATTGATAACACAGCACCTGCACAGATGTATACACACACACCAGGACAAAAATAAAACTGGGGCAGAATGTACCTCAGTCGTTAGAGTGGCCGGTCTGGTAAACGAAGGGTCACTGGTTCAATCCCAGCTCTGGCTGGGTTACTTTGTGTCCTTGGAGACACTTCACCCACCTTGCCTACTGGTGGTAGTCAGAGGGACCTGGTGTTGGTGCATGGCATCTCCACCTCTGTCAGTGCGCCCCAGGGCAGCTGAGGCTACCATGTAGCTGATCACCACCAGTGTGTGAATGTGTGTGTGAATGTGTGAATGACTGATGTGTTGTACAGTGCTTTGGGGAGTGTAGAACTCTAGAAAGCACTCAAAAAATACAGGACATTTACCAAAACTCACGTGAGAAATAACATGGTTTACACTTGATGAAATATGCTATGTCTGCACAACTCAACATATTCATCACTTTACCAGCTTTAACTTCCACTGATGAAGAATCGTAAATTTTACACCACCTCCCATTTTTACCAAAAGCTCTGTGATGAGGTCCACTCTGGAAACCAGGCAGGAAAAGAGCTAAGTCCAAAATGAGCTAGGTTTCTGGGTAACACAAAGACAGAGAGATGGACCAGTCCTTTCCTCTCCTGGAAGAAAGCTGCAGTTCATCAGTGTTGTTGGTTAAAAACTGGAAGTTCATACTGAGTAGAAATCCACCAATAAACCAGTTGTTTTTATATATTAGCATCTCCCTCTGCCCTCTGTCCTGTTGGTCATCCTCTGTCCTGTTGGTCAAAAGTTTATGGTAATAGTTTAAAAACAACAAATGACTTCTTTTAACCCCTGTGTTTATTTAATGTTCATTTAGAATTTTTATTTTCCTTCATTCTTCCAGTTAACAGATCTTAGATTTACACACTAATTCAAGAACAAAAAACATCAAAGTAAAAGATAAAAACTCATTTAATCTAATGACCAATAATCATGACTGCTCACCTACAACACAACAAGTCATTTTGTTGCATTTATTGACCATGAATGAGTAAAATTGTCTTTTCTTACCCTTCAAACAATCTGACAATACTTCCAGAAGCTAACTGACTCATACAGTATGTGACCGATTAGCATTTAGCGTTCCAGTCGTCAGTATCTTCTAGTTATAGAACTCTGCACCTTTCTATGGGAGGTGGAACAATTGTTTTACCACAAACATCTAATTTGTCAGTTTTTAGAGAACAATTGAAATGAATAATAAATGGATTATTTTTACTCCATCCTGTTGAAAACACCTTGTGTAATTCCTCTTGTTTAGCCAGCTCCTTAATTGTTTAATAATTTGGGGAACTTTTTGTCTTTACAGAGTGAAGCGTGAGATGTCTCCAGCTGAAGACTCTGATCACAAGATTAGCAGGTACTTTGATTTCCCGTTCTGTTAGAAAGATGACTGGGACTAGAGTAGGTAGAATCTTGTGGTGGGGATTAATGAGTGGACCTAGAGACAGAAGGTCAATATTCTAATCATTCCACTGTTTTCCGTACATACAGAGGCGGATGGCCTACTTTCGTGTCTCTCACTAAGCCCAATATAATCCTTTCTTAGCCTTCAGAATTAGGAAGTTCATAAGATTATTTACCCATGAATAACAACTTCAACAAGATAAAAGAAAGCTGTACAGAATAAAGTCCAACTATGGAGAGACAACAGGACAGGATGCAGAAACATACTATCGTTAGTAATGGTTGAACTGAAAAGAAAAACGTGATCATAAAAATTTACATTTACCTGAAAGTAACTGATAACCAATGCAATTAATAATATTAAAGGTCCCAAATTCAGCACTTTCCATCCACTCTGAATCGTTTCTTTTACATCTCAATAACGTAAAAGCCGTTTTAGATAACGTTTCAGTTTATTCCATCCTTACTACCGACCTGAAGAGCACACAAAGTACCAACATCAGTACAGGCTCATGTAAGAGAACATCAGGACACCAATGAGTCCAAACTGTCTGATCAAACATTTAAAATACTGTCATGTCCTGCCCCCTTTGTGTTCACTTGTGCCTATCTGTTCCTCTGTGTTTTCCATGTTCCTCCTCCTGTGTCCTGCAGTAATCTTCCACAGGTGTATCTAGTCTCCCTGATCACTTCCCTTCCTATATATGCTGTTTAGTTCAGTCACTCCCTGTCAGTTCCTTGTTGTATCCCTAGTTTTGTGCATGTGTCTCCTGAGTTCAGCCAGCAATAACGCTGTGCATTTGGGTCCTGCACCCAAACCATGACACATAGCTTACAAAAAGTAATAAAACCCACTAAATCAAAAGTGAGAGAGATGACTATTGAGATTAACTATTGGTTGGAGAATAGATGAATAAAAAAGACTACCCTTCAGGGCTCAAGCAGGTAGTGTGGCCTGAGTCTGGTTTTTGCTGTCAGACAAAATGATCTAGTATTTATTCATGAACTTGGCATGATGGTCCTTGAGGTGTGCAGATTTCTCTATTACATTTTAGACAACATAGAATGATATTTGAAGACTCAACCAAGTTGGTTCTTCTTTTTAATCACATTTGCTTCTGGAAAAAAGCTGAATAGAAATGAAAAGTTGATTTATTCTGCAAGCAAAACTGCATTCAGTAGCTTAACATAGAGAGAGCAGTCTGCTTTCACCGACACTGAAAATCAATCTGGTGCAGATCCATTGAAGCTGTTAGTAACTGGTTGTCATCTTCCAGTCCTCAGTCCTGTCACATCCTAAAGGGCAAGAGGGTCTCAAGAAATCAAATCTCTTTCTATTTTTCTTTCAGCACGGTCATCAAAAGAAGTCCAGATATAACCAAAGCTCGGAGCACAAAGTCAGAACAGATACTGAGGATAGATGACCATGACTTTACTATGAGACCAGGATTTGGAGGTAAGACAGACTATCTTCTGTTGAATGTTGATCACAAGGACAAAGAACTGACCCACCCACCTGTAGCCTGTTGGTTAAAGGCATCTGCATACATTCATTCTGCAGCTGTCAACTGATAAAATTTGTTTTGTGTTTTTTAATCATCAACGCAGTCAGAACACCACATAGCTAAAGCAGCTCAGAGAACAGCTGACTGGTGTTTAAACTGTTTATAAAACAGACTGCTGATATTATTTGTTTGCAGGGATAACAAGACAAACCCTGTGATCTCTGCATGTGTTTGTGTGGGGGGGGATGTATTGTGATCAGGACATCCCTACTAAATACCAGCCCACACAAGCCGATCACGTTCAGATACAGTGTTGTGAGTGTGACTTGTAGCGATGACATAACAGAGTGCATGGGCTCGGCCTGAGCCATGCTGCTGAGAGCTATTGATTAATTACAGAGCAGCTGCAGCCTGTTGCTCTCAGTTTTAATACTCTCCAAACGTCCGCCTGATTGTGTGATAAAATATGGTCAGGATGATTCAAATCGATCTACAGATTATAGCAATAGGGCCTGTGTAATACATTTCTTTTTTTTCCTACAGCACCCTCCACATCATAAAACACAATAAAAATATACAACAAAAAGCAGATAAAGCAGATAAAAACAAAGCAAACAATTTATAAAGAATCAACAGGATCAATGCAATGTATAAATAGAGGCAACACTGTCATTTGGACACATAAAACACTTCAATACCACGTCTCATTTACTGATAATAATACATTTATTCAAATGGAGCCAATTCATATCAAAGTCATAACAGGACATTGTGCAAAAGACTCATCAGGACTGCTTCTGTTTGGAAAATATCAGAACAATTGCTTTTATTCTTTTTTTAAATTAAAATCATGAAGAATCCACATGATCGTTCACTGAGTTGGGAAACACACTGCACCTGTTTCTCCTTTAGATGTGAAAACACTCCAGAAACGCTGTGGCTTGTCAAAATAAGAGCATCAGTTAATGTCCCAAACTCTGCAAAGCACACGAGACTGTTTAATATGATCTGTTTGCACCTATAGTTGAACATTTTGAGTGAACCATTTCAGAAACATAAACTTAAATTACTAACAGGCTTTGGTTTGATATTTAAAGCCTTACACATCCAAAGGTCACATTTTAAATACATCCATACCAGCAGAATTCTTTAGTTGTGATTAAAACTTACAAGAGTAAAATTATTAGACCTAAATGACTTTTATATGATCACTATGATAAAAATGTGTCCACCTGTTTATGATGAGAATAAAAGAAATGTGTTTGTAACATTCAAATATTAGTTTAAAACACATGGAGACATTAACTAATTAAACTTCAGTCACAAGAAGAAATCATTGGAGCGCTGCCATAGAAGTAGAGCAGAGCTGCAGACAGGAAGTCAGTGGGAATAAGATGATAGTTTTATATCTAAAGCAATATATTTTCATATCAGAATTTCTAGGCAAAGCTATGGTGTGGAGGGTGTTGAGTTTGGTGGCAGGAAGATCTCATCTCTAGTTTTTGCAGATGAGTGTCATCAAGCAAACTTCACTTCTTCCTATGGAACTTCACAGCTTGTCTGCAGCAGCTGGGATCAGCACCTCCAAATCTGAGACCTGATGGTTGTTGACCAGAAAATGTGGATTGCCAACTCTAGGTTGGAGCAGAATGCAGGTTCCACCTCAAGTGGAGGAGTTCAAGTCTCTCAGGGTTTTGTTAAGGGGTGAGGGAAGGAGGAAGTGGAAGATTGACAGGCAGATCATCAGGGCAGCGTCTGCTGTGATGTGGACGCTGAATTGTTCTGTTGTTAATGACCATGCAGTGCTGCAGGGACTTGTCAACCGAGACAGTTCTATAGGCTGGAGACACCCAGGACATATCTTGTCCATCACCGGGGCTCCGCCGCTAGATGTTTTACTATCTTAGCAACTTCTGCTCCAGAGATTGGAGTCTCTCAGCTCTGGTTCCTCATGGGAATGCATGTCAGTGGGATTGATCTTCCCCTGCCATCTGATCCAGCTCACCACCAGGTGGTGATCAGTTGACAGCTCCGTTCCTCTCTTCACCCAGGTGTCCAAAACATATGGCTGCAGATCAGATGATACAACTACAAAGTCAATCATCGACCTGTGGCCTAGACTGCCCTGGTACCAGGTATACGATGGGCATCCTTATGTTTGAACATGGTGTTTGTTATGATCAAACTGCGACATTCACAGAGGCCCAGTAACAGAACACCAGATTGGGTGGGCTGTTCCTCCCAATCACGCCCCTCCAGGTCACGCTGTTGTTGCCCACCTGGTCGTTAAAGTCCCCCAGCAAAACTTAGAAAAATCCATCCATCTAGCACTCGTCCAAGGGACTCCAAAAAGGGTGGGTATTCTGAGCTGCTATTTGGTATTTGCTATTTGCATAAGCACAAACAAGCCAGGACCTGTTCCCCGACCTGAATGTTTGACACTGACTATAAACAAGTCAGCATAACTTTATCAACAGCTGTTGCTTTCCTTCCAGGACCTGCTGTTCCAGTTGGAGTGGATGTTCAGGTTGAAAGCCTGGATGCTATTTCAGAGGTTGATATGGTATGTATTAGAATCCATTCAGTTGATTGTTGAAATATCGTGGGAAAACACTACTTTTATTGTCTTCTTTTAGGATTTTACAATGACTCTGTATCTAAGGCACTACTGGAAGGACGAGCGCTTGTCCTTTAAAAGCAACACAAACCAGAGCATGACCTTTGACGGCCGCCTAGTGAAGAAGATATGGGTACCTGACATGTTTTTTGTCCACTCCAAGAAGTCCTTCACACATGATACGACCACTGACAACGTCATGCTACGAGTTTACCCCGATGGAAAAGTCCTCTACAGTCTCAGGTACTTTTTGTTGGGTTTTGTTCAAATGTGACTTCATGTCAAAACTATTTTTGTTGAACAAATGTCAATGTAACCCTCCACTTCTGTTATGTGTTTTTAACAAGTTAGCTATCATTGCCTAAGCAGGAGGGACATCTAATCTGAGTTTGATGATGAATCTGGTAACTACGTATTTACCTGTCTGTCTGATTAGTAGACTTGTAAAAGGGACAAATGTATTAAAAATGAGGGGACAAAATGTGTCTCTTTACAATGAAGTGGTCCAAGGGGGTTGGTGTAGTGGGGATGGTGTGAGAAAAATCAATCTGCACTAATGTACAGGACAATTATTTTTTTAAGGCCAAATTACATAAAAGTCCACATATGGCAACATCTCATTATTCTATTTCGTTTAAATTGACTTTTGAAACATATAGGACTCACATTCAATTGATCACACACCACAAGAACATTTACAGTAGGAAAATAAGTATTTGACCCCCGCAGATTTATCAAGTTGTCTCATTTACATAGAGGTCTGTAGTTATCATCATAGGAACACCTCAACGGTGAGAGACAAAACAAATACAGGAAATCACATTGGATGATTTTTAAATAATTAATTAGCATTTTATTACATGAAATAAGTATTTGAGCCAATAGAAAAACATAACTTAATATTTGGTACAAAAACCTTTGTTTCCAGAGTTCAGATGTTTCCTGTAGTTCTTGACCAGGTTACCGTCACTGCAGCAGGGATTCTGACCCACTCCTCCATACAGATCTTTTAGGGTTCAGATCTGTTGCTGGACGACAGAGTTTCAGCTCCTTCTAAGATGTTCTACGGGTTCAGGTCTGGAGACTAGGCCCCTCCAGGACATTGAAATGATTCTTCTGGATCCTCCTTATTTTTCCTGGCTGTGTTTCACGTCAACATCCTGCTGAAGACCAGTCACGACCATCAATAATCATTGATTATTTGTTGCTTCTCACCAAGGTGTTAGCCTGTTGTCCTGTAGCCCATCCCCGCCTTGTGTAGATCTACAGTTTAGTCCCCGGTGTCCTCAGACAGCTCTTTTGGTCTCCATGGTGGAGAGGGTGGAGACTGAGTGGTTTGGACAGGTGTCTTTATACAGGTAACCAGTTCGAACAGCTGCTATTAATACAGGTAATGAATGGAGGATAGGAGGGCTTCTAAAGACCAGCTAACAGGTCTCAGAGAGGCAGAACTCTTGCTAGGGGATCAAATAATGCAATAAAATGAAAATTCATCATTTAAAAATCATCCAATGTTATGTTCTGGATTAGTTTTAGATTCTATCTAACATTTGAGGTGTTAACTACAGTGTAATGAAAATTACAGACCTCTCACTCTTTGATAGAGGGAAAAACTGGTGGTAAATCAAATCACTCACTGTATATGTAAATAAATAATGTAAATGTCCCACATTTAGCCTTTCAAAGTCATGATCATAATGATGCTTTAATGCTTTAAATACAAATGTATATAGATGTCTGACCTGTAGGGGCCCTGTCTGACCTGTAGGGGCCCTGTCTGACCTGTAGGGGCCCTGTCTGACCTGTAGGGGACCTGTCTGACCTGTAGGGGACCTGTTTGACCTGTAGGGGACCTGTTTGACCTGTAGGGGACCTGTTTGACCTGTAGGGGCCCTGTCTGACCTGTAGGGGACCTGTCTGACCTGTAGGGGACCTGTTTGACCTGTAGAGGGCCTGTTTGACCTGTAGGGGACCTGTCTGACCTGTAGGGGACCTGTTTGACCNAAAAAGCTTAAAAATCTGATTAAAAGCTTAATCTAAGCTGAACTGTGTAAATACAGTTCAATCAGTATAAGATAATTTAGCTGAAAAGATTGCTTAAATATGTGAAAAAAAGCTTAAAAATCTGATTAAAAGCTTAATCTAAGCTGAACTGTGTAAATACAGTTCAATCAGTATAAGATAATTTAGCTGAAAAGATTGCTTAAATATGTGAAAAAAAGCTTAAAAATCTGATTAAAAGCTTAATCTAAGCTGAACTGTGTAAATACAGTTCAATCAGTATAAGATAATTTAGCTGAAAAGATTGCTTAAATATGTGAAAAAAAGCTTAAAAATCTGATTAAAAGCTTAATCTAAGCTGAACTGTGTAAATACAGTTCAATCAGTATAAGATAATTTAGCTGAAAAGATTGCTTAAATATGTGAAAAAAAGCTTAAAAATCTGATTAAAAGCTTAATCTAAGCTGAACTGTGTAAATACAGTTCAATCAGTATAAGATAATTTAGCTGAAAAGATTGCTTAAATATGTGAAAAAAAGCTTAAAAATATGATTAAAAGCTTAATCTAAGCTGAACTGTGTAAATATAGTTCAATCAGTATAAGATAATTTAGCTGAAAAGATTGCTTAAATATGTGAAAAAAAGCTTAAAAATATGATTAAAAGCTTAATCTAAGCTGAACTGTGTAAATCCAGTTCAATCAGTATAAGATAATTTAGCTGAAAAGATTGCTTAAACATGTGAAAAAGCTTAAAAATCTGATTAAAAGCTTAATCTAAGCTGAACTGTGTAAATACAGTTCAATCAGTATAAGATAATTTAGCTGAAAAGATTGCTTAAANGGGACCTGTCTGACCTGTAGGGGGCCTGTCTGACCTGTAGGGGACCTGTCTGACCTGTAGGGGACCTGTCTGACCTGTAGGGGACATGTCTGACCTGTAGGGGACCTGTCTGACCTGTAGGGGACCTGTTTGACCTGTAGGGGACCTGTCTGACCTGTAGGGGACCTGTTTGACCTGTAGGGGGCCTGTTTGACCTGTAGGGGACCTGTTTGACCTGTAGGGGACCTGTCTGACCTGTAGGGGGCCTGTCTGACCTGTAGGGGACCTGTTTGACCTGTAGGGGACCTGTCTGACCTGTAGGGTCAGAGCATTCCACAGTTTTGGAGCTGCTGCTGTTAAGCTCTCTCACCTCTAGCTTTACAGCACACCTTTGGGATTATTTTAAGCACCTGACCTGCTGACCTGAGTGATGTGATGGTGTACTGTAGGGTTGCAGCAGGTCAGAGAGATAAAACGATACTGAACAGTTAAGAGATTTAAAAACAAATAAAATAAATTTGAAATGAACGTCATCCAGTGAAGCGAGGCCAGAACTGGAGTGATGAGATCTTGTTTTCTTGACCCTGTTTTCTTAGACCAGTTGGAGGTGACCAGCTGCATTCTGGGTAACACCGTGAAGTAGTCTGTTGGTGACCCAGTCAGGATGTAATAAAACATGGATTACCATCTCCAGGTTTCTCTTTTTTAAAAATGGCTAGATTTTTCCAGTTATAAGACCAAATCCATTTTGACTTTTACATTTGTGATCAGGCTTATCTCTTGTTGTGCTAAAGGTGCTGGGGGTCTTCCTAGTGCCACTGGAGCCAAAAAGCATGGTGTCACTCTTCTTTTGGTTAATGTTTAAAAATAAGATACGAACCCCAAAGTTGCCCCATGGGCGCTGTTCAGATGGCCACCCTGGTCCTCAGGATTGGATCAAATGCAAAAAAATAATAAAGGGTTAGTTATTATTGTTACATCAATCATTTTGGGACAACACTGACCGACTGTTTTGTCGTTGCAGAGTAACGGTCACAGCCATGTGCAACATGGACCTGAGTCGATTTCCTCTCGATACACAAACATGCTCACTGGAGATCGAGAGCTGTAAGTGATCAAAGTGATCAAACATCATTTTTTCTTTCACTCATGAACATCATATGAGACTGTCTAGCCAGGTGTCCAGTAGGGGGGGGGGGGGGGGG
>SSNR01000281.1:508217-552911 GCA_006937965.1 Callopanchax toddi
GGGGGGGGGGGGGGGGGGGGGGGGGGGGTAGCACATTTTTAAAGCCCCTCCCTTTCTATACTGTTGCAGAATTTTTGTGTTAAAAAAAAAATCTGACACAAATTTCTCAACAGTCATCTTAAACAACTCTTCTCAGTTTAGTCTGAATGTGTGAGACATGTTTTAACAATATTGAGAGGTGACCAGATCTGGAAAGAAGAGGGGAAATTGAGACATTATTAAGACATTTTGATTGAAGTTGCACTCAGACTCGTCAGACTCCACTTATCTGGGTCTACCGGTAGTTCTTGCAAGCAGCAACCATAGTCCTGATAGCAAACTGTCCTCTGTCCAACCACCTCCACCAGCTCCCCCAGTGGAACCCAAGGAGATATAATCCCTACAGCATTGATCTGGTCCTCTTGACCACGAGACATGAACAAAACACCTTCTCCAGGAGGTGTTCAGGAGGCATCTTAGCCAAATGCCTAAACCATCTCAACTGACTCTTTGTTCTTTTTGTCATTACTCAAATCTCATGATAGGTGAAGATAAGAATGTAGATTAACTGGTGACCTGAGAGCTTTGTATTCTGGCTTAGATCCCTCATCACCACAAGAGACCAGTTTATTGTCTGCATCACTGCAGATCTCCCACTCCCTCCTTCCCTCATTGATGAACAAGATCTCAAGATTCTTAAAGTCCACCCCTTGGGACTTCGATCTTGACCTGGAGTTGGCAGTCCATCATTTTCCAATTGAGAACAACTGAATATAGATTTGGAGCTGCTGATCCTCATCCCAGCCACTCCAGCTGCAAACGATCCCAGCAAGAACTAAAGATCATAGTTCAATAAAGCTAAGAGGACCACATCATCTGCAAAAAATAGAGACGAGTTCCTCCTGACACCATGCTCAACAACCTCCACACCACAGCTTCACCTTATTACCAAGTGCAGCTCTGGTGGAGTCCAACCCTCACCAGGAACAGGACGGACTTACACCACTTGAATGCACATGTGCTGTGCTCGCTGCTGAAACCTCTAACCTCTGAGCTCTAACAGATTACTGGAGGCTACAGTACAAAATAGGCGGAGTTTTAAAATTTGGGATTGGAGAAGATTTATGGAGTAGAGAAATCTCCCGGTTCATGCTCGTCATTGTGCTGTCAGCTTTAATATTGTAAACGTCTGCTTAAAAAAGAAAACACTCCTCCATCCCAGCTTGTGAGGAAAAAAAAGAGACACTGCAATAAGTGTGTGTGTTAAAGAGTGTGTACGTATATGGTTTATAGTGTGTGTACATGAGATGTTATCCAAAGAGCAGTGTGTGTGGAGGGGTCATTTTGACCAAGCTATGTGTGTATGTCTACTAGTTGGGCTAGTCCAGTACCTTGGAGGAGACCTTTCCAAGGAAGCTGAAGAGTGTGATCCCTCTATAGATGGAACACACACTCTGGTCCTCCTTGTTGAAAATAGGGGGCCTCCAATCCACAGGAGCTGGCTTAGTGTTTAAAAAGTGTAGAGTTCGTATAATCTTCATTGTGTTTTGTAGTGTTTTTTTAGCCACGTTGTTTTGGAGACTAGTGACTTTGTTATTTTGTAACAGTGATGCTTCTTAATCCTCCAGATGCATATACAGACGAAGACCTGATGCTGTACTGGAAAGAAGGAAACAGGTCGTTAAACACAGATGAGAGAATTTCTCTCTCCCAGTTCCTCATCCAGGAGTTCCATACTACCACAAAGCTGGCCTTCTACAGCAGCACAGGTACTGACTAGAAGGGAGGAGATTTCCATCAGTTCAGGTCTGAGGACAATAAAGCTTCACTTTCACGTTCATCTCCTCTCCAGGCTGGTACAACCGTCTGTACATCAACTTCACTCTGCGGCGACACATCTTCTTCTTCCTGCTGCAGACCTACTTCCCTGCCACTCTGATGGTCATGCTGTCCTGGGTGTCCTTCTGGATCGACCGCAGGGCGGTTCCTGCCAGGGTGCCTCTTGGTTAGAAAGCTTTTTGTCCAGTTTGTTAAAACCTTTGATTTGCAGCTTAAGGCTGGTTCACATACAGGATTTTCAAATTGTCAACATGAGAGACATCTATGGTGACAAAATATCATTTTGGTCCTACAGTGTGTGGTCACATTTAACAGGCTAATTGATCGTTCGTCAAAGGGGGACACTACACATGCTGTGATATCAGGCCAAGACAATCCAACACGTTGGATTTCCCCAATTTGTGATCAGAGCGGTCCCAGCGTCCTTCCAAGCAGACCAGAGCACTCTTAACACACCTCATCTATAAGATTATCTTTAGAGACATTACGGTAATCAGGGCATCATTAAGACTGTCAAAAGGGGAGGATCAGGGCAAAAATTGGCTAAATTATCCTGCCATCCCTAATTTTGGTTATCAGAGTGATGCCTTTGACGGCTGTAGAGACACAAATGACACACAGTAACCCTTGAAGAAAGCTGACAGACAGAAATTATGCTAAATTGTGCAGAAAATATTAACCGGCAGTTTTATTCACAATTAGTAGCCACTGAAGTTTGGCTCTTCACAGTTGTTATCAATCCAATTGCAATCCTAACGACTGAACTGCCACAAATTGTTGAAATGCTGCACTGAATGACCTTGTTTTCTTTTACATCTACAATGACCATTTCTAATACATCCATGTACACAGAAGTTATCTATAACACCACTTTTATTCTGTGACAATTTCTTGTTGCAGGACTTTCACACCAGCTCTCTTTAAAAACAAGCAAGATGATGTATTTTTTAAAGCTCAGCTGCAGGATTCATTCTGCCTCAGTGTTGCATTTCTCCTGAGCAGCATGCCCCCTCTGGTGGCTGATTCAGGTGTTGCATTAGTGTGCCGACAGTATTTTTACACTAATGTGAGTCTTAGTGCTTACACAACCTGAAAGTAGTTGCAAGAACAAACAAGTCTGATTGGGTTAACTGTCTATTAACAGACAGCAGTATGTTTAAAATGATCAGACATAAAATCTCCCCTCCAAACACCAGGTTGTGCATGACGTCTGATCCATGACTCATTCAGGCTGGACTGTCATTGCCATTATTCGGTCAAATAAAAGAGGTTCAAAATTGGGTTGTATTTAAAATGATTTGCTAAAACTATCAAAAAGGACTTTGCATGATGGACTTCATTAGGCCCATCTGATAAGGTCCTAATTCCAGCCAAATACTGACACTGAAAGTTGCTCATTAACACACACAAACTATAGGACCTATTGCTGAAGCTTACCCTGGTCTTAACTTTACTTTACTTTCTGTTTTAGGTATAACTACGGTGTTAACTATGTCCACTATCATCACTGGAGTCAACGCCTCCATGCCCAGGGTCTCATACATCAAAGCTGTGGATATTTATCTGTGGATCAGTTTCGTCTTTGTCTTCCTGTCAGTCATAGAATATGCTGCTGTCAACTACCTGTCAACTCTACAGGAACGCAAGGAGAGGAAACTACGAGAGAAGGTCAGTACCATTATGTTGAAGCTGACAGAAGCCAAACGTTTAAAAGTATATTTAGAGTTAGGGTTGTACAGCCATCATAAAACTTCAGAGAATTGTTTTTCACAAAGTTTGCTGTTTGTAGTTTCAGATTTTTTTGTCAAGATGTTCTTAGAGGTTCATATTCTGCAAAATTCACTTTGTAAAGCTTGTTTAACAGTCATATCAGTCCCAAAGACTGTGTCTGAGACCCAAAAGTGTACAAATATTTTCATCGTTTTCACTTCCTGTTTCTTATTTTTGGGAAATGTTTTTTGAGCTAATGCTAAAATAGGTGGTTTCAAAATCTTTCCCCTGCTGACGTCAAGAAGGGAAAAGACCACTCCTCTCTAGAGGACAGAGCCAATCATGAGCACCTTTGGCTACCTGAGCCCACCCCCGCCCTATAAAAATCACAGGAGCACGCATCCTCACAAACGTTAGCAAATAGTCACGGTGAAGCTACGAGCAAAGCACGGCAGTTGCTTCGTAGATGGTTCAATCAACGAGCACAAGTCTTTTTTTACTCCCTTCATCTGAGACTTTCCCCCACCGATGTCTTGCGAAGAAATAAGATGGGGGGGGGGTCTTAGAGAAGCTCAGCTCCCCAACTGCCCCACCAATTTGAAAGGAAAGTTTTGCTTTAGGAGGTTGGATGAGAGGGTGGAAGAACAACAGCTGCACTTAATGTAAGGGTCAGTTTGACCAATGCAGAGCATTTACATGTTATTGAGATGTAGGGTTTTAAGTCACTGTCATAAAAATGTTAGCATTGTTTATGCTCAGAAACAATCTACCTGTTGAAATGTCTCCTCAGCCTTCATTGCTAAACATGAGCTAAAAACACTCCGGCACTAGCATATCAGCTAGCCACATTGGGTTAGCCTAACCCTCGCAAGATACAGGACTGTGAGGTTTCAGGGCACCGAACCGGTGACTTAGAAGTTGCAAACGTGGTATTTTGGACACAAGCAGCAGATGTCAGGTGGGGTGAGTGTGAGATGGACCCAAATGCAACGCAAGGTGGAGGAGATGGAGAAGCAGTAAATAAAACTTAAAGGGATTTATTAAACTAAAACAAAGTCCAAAGGTAAAAAATCCAAGAGACAAAAACTAGACTAAAGGGCAAGAACATATAACACAGCGAGCTAAGCAAATGAACCAACAGAACAAGGACTTAAATACACAGACAAGTGATCAGGAAACACAAGGGGCAGGTGTTGCAATCAGGAACACAGGGAACACCTGTGAGACTAAATGAGGAAGCACAGGACCAATCACACAGAAACACAAGAGGAGTGACCCAGGAAGCACAGAGGACAAATCCAAACACAAACCAAGATTTTAACCAAACTAAATACATGAACACAAGGGAACCCAGGGGCATGAACACATGAGAAACAAAGTAACACCAAACACAGAGAACTAACTAAACACAGAGGACTAACCAAAGAGAGCTAAATGATCAAAGGAGTTAAAAAAAACAAGGCAAAACCCCCAAAACTTCTGGGGGTCTGGGGTCGTGACAGCAGATGAACTGAGTGACCTTTCATTAAACCTGTAAAGGGTCATATTAGCACATACTGGCTCAAGAAAAAGATTTAAAAATATGAAAATTTAGGGTGCTTTTTACTATAAAGTGTTCTGACTCACTATCCTCACCTCCACCTACTGAAGAAAAGCAATTCTTTCCTCTGGTTCAGAAACGTTAGTGCTAAGATAGCACTGGTTTTTATAGAGCCACAAGAGTTACTGACAGTAGAAACAGAAGGAAATGAGGCTAAAGCAAGTTCTGGTTCTGGTTTAGCATTGAAACCAGTTTGATGGAAAAACCCTTCAATCTTTCTCCATTAATATCAGATTCTTCCTTCCCACCAAGATTATCACTTGGAATATATGTGATTTTGTAACTGGTTTCTAATACATGCTATGCTCCATCTCCTTGTAGTTGGCTTGTACTTGTGGTGTGGCTTATCCTGGCATGATGTCAGCCAGCTACAGTGAGGTGGATGCCAACACCACGGGGAACTACGGCATGCCAGAGGGAAATGGAGTGAGACGTGAGAGGATGCTGATTGAGCTAGCAATGGAGAGTGACCAGGTTACAGGCCATGTGGACTCCAGGACCTACAGCAGCCTCTGGATTGACACACATGCCATTGACAAGTACTCCAGGGTCGTCTTCCCTGCATCTTATATCATCTTCAACATCATCTACTGGTCCATCTATTTGTAAAGCAGATTGGTCTCAAATGAGGCAGACTTATCTCTAAAGGCTTCTGACTGATGAAGTGTGTTAAACATCTGCCTGAAACAGACTCTCTGCTGATAACGTTGACTGGTGTTTTCAGATTCAAGCTGACATCTCAGAATATTTTAAAACAAAAAGAAAGATGGGTTTATGAACTGAAGATTTTTTTTAAAAAGAAAAATCAGATTCCAGCAGAAAATCATGCTCTCGTTTATCAACAGCTTTTTTCTGTCCCAAGATCTGGGCTGGGCAGGACTTCTAAAGGTCCTGGGAGATATAAAACCAAACATATACCATGTAACTTATTCATTTTGGGAGCTGTTACAAAGATAAAAATGAACATAAATGTACTTCTAAAGTAAATTATGAGGCTATCTACAAAGCTTTATATTGGTTCTTCTTTGTGGTAAAATGTAAAGACAGAAATCTTGAACCAACCATCTTAAAGGAGAGTACAGTAGACAAGTATCTATGCAAAACAACTGACTGAAGTAAACCAACTATTCCTGACTTCAAATCAGAACATTTGAGTTATTTTAACACTTTGTCATCAGAAAACCTACCAGCACTAATCAAATCTACAACCAAAGCTGAATATGCTGATTACCTATGCACAAGGAAGCCATGTGACCTGTTTGAACTTGACTTTATTGAAGTGAATTAAAAAGGGATTGAAGTTATATGTAATGAATTTAAATAAAATCATACAACTATAGAAACATAGTCACCACTGAACAGTAGAATCCAAAATCATTCAGAATTGCCTCATTAAAACAAATATGTGTAAATACATAGGTTTAAGAAAATAATTCTATCAGTTCTGTTGTTTTTTATCTATACTTATTGACAAACACGTTAAGCACCCTGAAGGAACCATTCAGTTAGGACTTAATGGTGATGGCATCACAAGTTATCATTTAGTTACTGAAGCATTTGACGTTCAGTCAAAACAGTAGGTCACATTGTAGATTTGCATAAAGACAGGCAGTTCCTGCCACCAGGTCATACAGATGTCATAGCGACCATGTTGGAACCAGTGGGAACATAAGGATACTCACATATGTGAAGGTTCCAGTCATCAAATGGCACATTTTTACTCCAGAAACCTTTTCCAGGAACCAGGGTAGTTTTCTGGGGCCGTTATTTACCCCTGTGTGTCTCAACAACAGGAACAAAAGCCAGAACATACTAGGGGTAGAACTTTACCCCAGGAAACATCCCGGCTAGCGAGGTAGTACTTTTCAAACTACCTCTTGGAGTAGGGAACACAACATTTTCAACACTCCATGATCGTCCATTAGGAATGTGAAAGAACTGATGCAACCATCTGCTGTCTAAAAAAACTGCAAAAATTAAATTTCTACAACTTAATCTTCCTAACCTGTAGCTTAGACCAGGAGTGCCCAACCCCTGGATCGCAATCGACCGGTCGATCGCGAGAGTTTGTTTGGTTCTGCATTACCACAGATGACCACTGTGTGTGCATATGGTGGCATCAAGAATTGGCAAACAATCCATGTTGTGGAGAGACACAACACCTGCTTGATGCAGCTTCTCCTGGAATCATGGGGTTAGGAGCCATAAGGTTTGACTTCTGGTTTTGCCTGATGTCTGGTAGCGATTGGGGTGAAGTTTATGACCCTGAGTTACCCTTGGATCTCCTCACCTTGCTGTTGTCTACTTATCTCAGTATAAAAGTCTGTTCTCTCCTCAACCACCTCCACCAGCTCCTCATGTGTTACTCCAACATGTTCCCTAGCCAGCCTAGAGATATAATCCCTCCAGCATGTCCTAGGTTCAGCCAGGGGTCTCCTGCATGCCTGAAACACCTCCCCAGGGAGGCGTCCAGGAGGCAGCCTCACCAGATGCCTGTATCACCTCAGCTGATTTCTCTCAATGTGGAGGAGCAGTGGTTCCATTTGGAGTCCCTCCTGGATATCCAAGCTCCTCACCCTATCTCTAAGGCTTAGCCTAAATCCTGTGTTACCCAAAGCTCATGACCATATGAGGATTTGTTACATAGATGGACTGGTAAAGTGAGAGCCTCATATTCTGGCTCAACTCCCTATTCACCACAACAGAACAGTTCAGCATCTACATCACTGCAGACTGCCCCAATCTTCCTGTCAATCTCCCACGTACTCCTTCCTTCACTCAACAAGACGGAGAGACTTAAACACCTTAAACTGAAAGTGCTGGACCACGTCTCAGACCTGGAGATGGGAAGCCATGCTTTTCTGGTCTCATATGGAGACCATGCTGACATGAGACCAGCAGTCAGTTAGATCTAAAATTGTAACTGACTCAGATGATTTAAGTAAAACTAAACCTCTACCACTCTGTCTGGGACTCTGGGTACTTAACTTCTATCATCGGTGATTAATGTGTAAATATTTTCTAGTTTCCAAGAAATATCCCTAATTGTTCTGAGAGTTTTGAGTTGTGCTGTCACTGTGAGTTTTGTCCCGCCTGATGCAGTTTCTCAGAGAGCATCTGTGTTTTCATACATTGTACCATGTGTGTTTTTGTTGCGTAGTCTAGTCATTGTGTTGGTCTATGACACACTGACTCACTAACAGTTACACTGGGGGAAAATGCACTCAGCTTTTGGTAAATTTGTACTTTTAAAGAAACGGTTTCTGCTGTTTATTTTTTCACATGATTAAATCTTTTATTTTAAAGGATTTATGTTCTTTTGATGATTTCTACTTTTATAGGCTGGAATTTTACAGTATTAAAGACAGTGGAATTGATATCAGATTAACTTTTGTACTTAATATCTCCACCTAACTTTACTGTCCTCAATAAACTATGAACCTGGGCAAACTGTGTAATATTTTATTGGCCTGTTCATTAAAGTAGTTCCACTTCATCAGCTCCACTGACTTTGAATAATGAGCCACTAGCCTCAACACTCACTACACCCCGGCTGCACAAAGATCCCGTCTCCTCACCCAGCCCCTTCAGAGCAACACTCCAGTCTCTGGATGGTTGCAGGGGGTCCAGTTATTGTGAAAATAGCAGAGGGGGGATTTTTTTCTTAAAGCGTGAGGTCTTCAGTTCAGGCCCTGGACCAATAACCAGAACCTTTTCCCAATATTGTAATTTTCTGAGATCTTGAATTTGGGGTTTTAGTCATTAATCATCAAAATTATAACAAATAAATGCTTGAAATATCTGGTTTTGCATGCAACGAGTCTATTGGCCAGCTGACAAGTATGCTGGGTTTTTTACTCATTACTGACCGTACTCAAAACCAGCCTGTTGAAGTCCCTCATAGTAATTATTATGTGGGTAGTATTTCGTTCCCACGAAATAATAATTCGTGCTAACCTTAAACATATCTCGTTCCCCGTACAACTTTAAAGAACCACTTTATTTAAAGTGATAATATGCAGTTTTGCTTGTTTTGGGTGCCCTCTGGTGTCCGTTTTAAATTACTGCATTAAAAAGTTACCAGATCATTTCAGCTTCTAAACGCCAATATCTACCTGTTGAAATGTCTCCTCAGCCTTCATAGCTTTCTACAGGAGCGGTTATTTACTCTTTCAAAGAAATCAGCTGTGTTCAAGCAGGGAAAGATTGAAAAAAAGCAGGAATCATGAGCTAAAAACACTCCAGCACTAGCATAACAGCTAGCCACTTTGGGTTAGCCTAACCCTCGTGAGACACGTGACTTCCTGGGTACCGTGAAGGCGACGGAGATCTTGCAATCGTGGTATTCTGGATCTAATCACCAGATGGGGCTAAGTGACTTTTCATTAACTTTGTAAAGGGTCATATTAGCAAAGACTGGCTCAAGGAAAAGATTTAAAAATATGAAAAAGTTGCATATTATCACTTTAATGGACACCGTTAATGCCAGACACTGATAGAAACCGTCAAACCATGACTGAGTCAACATCAGTTCTTTAGAGACCCAGATGTTTGCAGCTGGTTTATTTTAGATGCTTTGGGCCTAAAGAGCCACACAAAAGTAAGAAACAAAACACAGCTTTTTTCCCCCTCAATTCTTTTATTTAAATTATGTTTTGGTCAAAAAAAAGAGACAAAGTAAAACATGTGGATAAGTCTGAGACACTACCCATTTATGCCAAAATCCACAAAGCAACATCTAAAAGTGTTAAGCCATGTTTTTAGTTTTCACACTTAAAAAATATTAATCAGAGCCAGAGAACAGACATTTGTTCTTTATGTGCAGGTTTAGAGTGAACAACAGCACAGAAACACTAAAACACACCGCTGATGACGGGAGGAGGAACAGCTCCGTGTCCGACTGCTGGAGTGGTGTTTTCACTTTTACAATAAAAGTTTTCTAATTTACAACTCAGTCAACGCCGTTTCTGCCTCGCTTTACACAAACAGCATTTTCACATGTAATACTAAGCTTCAGATGAGAACTACTGCTATCTACCAATCAGGAAAAGGCATGCGCATTTACTGGAGACTAGTCAATAAAACATTCATTAGATATTTACAACTTCATCAGCATGTAGAATCAGTAAAGCAGGATGCTGAGGGTTAATGATGACGGCACAATGTGGAGTACAGGAGCAGGAAATTAAAACATGCATACTGGCTTTTTAATAATCACTCACCCACACAGCACAGACTAGCCACAACCAAACAATACTGACTTAAATCCTCATGAGAAGGTCTACTGACCCACCACTAGCACTGTAACTGATAGGAAGTCTACGGCTGTAATGAAACTAAACACAGGCAAGACGGGGTGTCGGTCTTTCAGTCAAAGTCTCTGTTGACCAGGACCAGAGGAGCCACCAGAGTCCACACGTAGAGGCCAATGCAGATCCAGCTGGAGGAGATCTTCACCCACACAGAGGGCCACTTACTGGTCATGGACTCGTAGGTGGAGTCAGGGCTAAAGAGAAACAACAAACACTTAAATAAATACAAACAAATCAATAAACATGCTCCACAGACACCAAACACAAAACTGATTACAATAAAAGAGAAAAAAGTTCCTTAATTAGGAATTAGGCTGATTTTAGTCTGCAGGATGAAAACATGATGCTCTCAGCATCAAGTGCTGCTGTTTTTTTTTACAAGCAGAGAGGAGACTACATCATTTCAGCAAGCTATAAATATAAGAGTAGCTCGCTGTAAGTAGTAGTAGTGTAAGAATATTTAAATTAAGCATGCACTGCATTTGTCTGAAGGAAGATGTGTCCTAGTTCCATTCATTGACAGGTGGAGTTGGACAAAGTGTCCCTGCCTTCTGTTTGTGTGAAGTGAAGCCATATCGTCATATTTATAGCAGCTGCCATGTTTTGTTCTTTTTAGAGTCTGAGACCTCAGAGTGTGAGGCCCTAAGTCCTGTCCTTTGAACAATTATGGTGTTTTTTAATCAATAGCTAATTATAGCTGGGGAAAAAAGCGAGTATTTGAACACAGCAGAAAGGTGAGAGCTACACAAATCACCAGGAATTCACACCTGGAAAAATTACAATTGAACCTTAATTTTTTTAAATTTAAGCAGTGTCCCATGTATTTACATGGAGGGGCTGAAAACTTGTACTGCAGCCAGCCACTAGAGGGCATGTCCATTTCAACCTCTGCATGTTTCTCTATCTAGTTAATAAACATGACGGTTCCACTGCATTGCTGACCTGATGCTGTTGGAAAAGTAACAGAACGACACGTTGGACTCATTTGAGAAACATCTAATTAATATTTTACACGAGCACTCATTACATCTTAGAATAGAGAACAAAAATTGACAAGCAAGTAATAATTCAAAACAATAAAGGAGCTTACTTTAAAGCTCACAGCAGGCTAAATGCAAGAGGGGTTTGCTTTGTAATGTAGATGCAAACATCCTGTTAGATCTGTCTCCTTCAACACATCCACTTTATTTCTTCACACTGAGCAGATGAAGAGAGTATTTTTTAAACTGTTTCCCTAAATACTAACAGAATCCACCAGTCTCACTACAGACCTGGTTTCTCTCTCTCTGAAGGCTTCCTACACCTGTGCCTCGCTCAACTTTCTGTTAAGCATTGTTCACCAGCATAAGGTTAATTAAAGGACATGCATGTAGAAAAGAACAGAGTGAAACCCACCTGTACCAGTTGGTGAGAGTCATCATAATGTAAAGCGAAGCCAGAAACAGCATGAAGTGGAAGAATGAGTAAGAATAGGTGACGCCATCCTTCTCATTGTCCACAGCTCTGTTGGGACCGCCACCCTCCTCAAAGCTGTCAGTCTGAGCTCCATCCTCAATCAGAGCAGACTCATCAGTGGTCAGCGTCAGCTTGTTCACCTGAGTGTTGGAGGAGTTACGGATACTGACGGACAAACGGGAGAAACAGAGTCATTTAAAGCTCCAAATCCCAGCCTGGAGGTGTGTACTTTAAACTACAAGAGTACATTACAGGAGCTCCTTACCTGGAGTAGAGAACACACATGAGAAACAGAATCAATCCCACAATCCCCTGAGCATCCCACCACTGAACCACGTGGTCCTGATCAGCAGGTCTGGTGCTGTTCAGCCCGATGATACCCAGAAGGCTCGGATTACATTTTCTGTCTGTGAAACAAGAAGAGACCAACTGTCTTTAAAGGTATACTTTGCAACTTTTTCATGTTTTTAAATATTTTCCTCGAGCCATTATGTGCTAATATGACCCTTTGCAGGGTTAATGAAAGGTCACTCAGCCCCATCTGCTGCTTGGATCTAGAATGCGTTTGAAACATCTCAGTCTCCGGTCCGGTGCCCCGGAAGTCTCACAAAGTCACGTATCTCGCGAGGGTTAGGCTAACCCAAAGTGGCTAGCTGTTATGCTAGCACCGGAGTGTTTTTAGCTCATGATTCCTGCTTTTTTTCAACCTCTCCCTGCTTGAACACAGCTGATTTCTTTGAAGGAGTAAATAACCGCTCCTGTAGAAAGCAATGAAGGCTGAGGAGACATTTCAACAGTGAGATTTAGGTGTTTCTGAGCAGAAACAATGGTGCTAACGTTTTTACGGCAGTGATTTAAAACGGACACCAGGGGGAGCCAAAACAAGCAAAACTATATAGTATCTCTTTAAATGTATAAAATGTTAGAGCAGGATGTGTTTGGATTTTATTCAGAGTTCATCACAACATGATGGAGAGCTGCGTACGTCACCATGATGAGTCGACATCAGGGATTGTGCAGCATTTCATTTATTTAACTGTAAAGCAAACACAAACGTGCAGGGATGTGTTCCAATTCTGGTAGTCGGGGTGTTGATGTCCCTCTATATATCAGGGGTAGGCAACCCTGGTCCTAGAGAGCTGAAGTCCTGCTTGTTTTCCAACTATCTTTGTTGTTCCTACTGTTGATTACCTGGATCAGGTGTGTTCAGCCAATCAGATGATGAACTGACCTCATAGTATACCGCTAAGATCACACAGCTTTAACCAGAAGGTAAAGGTCACGCAGCTTTGAAGATCTGACGAATCAAACCAGTCAGTTGAGTTTACAGATGTTTCAGATTTCTGTCTGGAGCCTCAAACACACCGTTGTGTAAACAGAACTAATCACTGCTTGTGTAACTAGTAATAATGAATGAAACGTTTCCTCACCAGGCTCGTTAGTCATGGCAGACCAGGTCAGGTACATGGTGTACAGGGTAACGAGGGAGGACTGCAGCAGGCCAGACCGAGGCTGGGACTCCTAAACACAAAAAACACCATCAGGTAGAAAATAACAACTACTCAGCTTCTGTCACACGACCCGCTTCTAAACAGCGTTTACAATATCATGTAATAGTACAATCCACTGGACAGCTGTGAGCGTGCAACAGGTGAATGAAAAGGCGTTATTAACCTGAATCTGGGGCAGGATGGACAGCACCGAGGCAGCGACACAGAGGAGCAGGTTGATGCTGATGAAGACCTTGTTCTCAGTGCAACCATCAGAGTGGGTGTAGTAGATGTAGAACATGACCAGAGAGACCAGAGACAGTAAGTAGTTCAGAGCGGTGACTGACAGGAGAGCTGTGGAAGCAACACAACTTATTTTAGAGAGAAGTCCGTTAAGTTTACTTTAGTTACTACGGGTTGTATGGGGACAGTTAAAGGTGTTCTTTTTCCTAAATAAACAGAAACGTTTGTACATGCAGCCTCTTTAAACAGCTCATCGTACCTGCATACCAACAGCGAGAGTTTCCCTCCTCCATCTTCTCCACCCAGGACTCGTTCCAGGAGTGAGCAAAGTCAATGAGCAAAACCAGCTGGATGAGGATGAAGCAGAAGGCTCCAGCCATCCCAACATAGAACCACACTGAAGGACAGAAAACCACACAGCTCAACACTTCCTGTCTCCACCACAAACTGAATGACAAAGAAAACTGAAGGGTGTAATCAGAGGTCCATAACCACACATCATTAACATGAAGGTCATATGTGAGGTTTAATCATTTTCCTGGGTAGAATTAATATACAACGATAAACTTCAATGATTGGGTTTACAGGTTTGAATTTAATGTGAATTCTCTCTCTTGCACTCAGGATCAAAATTCTACATAAAGGCTCAGATACACTCCTCAAAATAGTTAAGGATAACCATCTTACTGGTGAAATTGATGGAAAATGTAAAAAGTTCAGGTTACAGTGATATTATATCATGAAAGCAGAGCATTTCAGTAGAAGCATGTTATGGTGATTTTCTCATCTCAAACAATTATTGAACAAAAGCCAACAACAATGGAGGGGACACCCCAACAAAACATGCCCATGTCTCAATAACTGGTCATGTGACTTTTAGCATCAGTTCCAGCTTGACATGAACGTCTCATTCTGTCCACAAGTCCACTGATTATCTGCTGAGTCATGACATCACTCTCTTCTTGAAGGGTGCCCCCAGGTCATTCAGGTTCTGGGGTTCAGAGTTACCCGCCTCTACATGGAGACTCAGCTGATCCATAGGTTTTCTATGGATTCAGGTCTGGAGAAAGTCCAGGTCTCTCCCTCTGAGGTCCCCCAGTCTCCAGCAGCAGTTCCCTAATGATGAACCTGGATGATCTGGAGCATTGAGGTCCATGAAGATGAAATGAGGCCTGTGTTGTTCATGCATAGGATCAATGACTGGATTAATTATGTTATCCAGGTAGTATAGACTTGTCTCAGAGACATTCACAAAGTGTAGGACAGTTCTGTATGGACTAGACACACCTGTCTGTCCACACTGCAACACTAAAATGTGAACTGCGTGATGAGGGGACTGTTGGAACTCCAGGGTCTCTGTCCACAGAGAAACCAGTTTCATATCTCCATGAGGAGGATGGAGACCAGGAAAGAAACTCCTGATGCAAAAGAGACCCCTTCAAGCTGTACTGAAACATGCAGCTGTTCACATGGACGAGATTAATGTCTTCTAGAGTAAGGTTTTATGATCAGATGAGACAAAGATGGAGCTGTTCGGACACAATGACTAGAAGAATGTCTTTCCCAAAGTTCTGAACACAACTCAGTAAAAATGAGTGAACTATGACTGAAAGCTGAGTCTGTGTCTGGAAACCAACCAGTTTAAACAACCAAATTTAATCATTAAAACAGTTATATAATCATTCCACTCTGGAAAAAGGAACGGTTCAAAAGAACCATTAAAGCAACAGAGCACAATGTTACCCCAAAAACAAGAGAAAGCAATTTTTGAATCAAAACAGGCCAACAGCTCCGTCCCCTTCACACCAAACCACCTTCCAAAGCCACGCCTCCACGACCTGAACATGCACCTTCTCTCAGCTGGAGGAGGAGCAGAGTGCTGTTTTAAATCACAATGCCTCTAGCTGTCTCCTTGGTTATGGTAGTTCCTTGTCTGTCATTTCAGCACATGGTACTATCTCCTTTCTATTCAGCAGCGTTCTGTTGTAGAATCCATCATGTGAACTTAGTGAACAATACGAGATGGAAGGCTGTGATGCACATGATTGACAGGTAGAACAATTAGAGATTTCAGTCTGAAACACAGGAGTGGTGAAAGGTTTTGGACAACTGTGGCTGGAAAATGGGTTTTCTACTTTTTTGTATCTCCAGTTTATTGAATCCTATCGGGACGTGTAGCTGTATTCAACATGCATAATTTAAAATAGAATTAAATAGATGACCTACTTCAGCTTTAATACCCAGGTTCATCTGACATTCATGTTCATGATAAGTGATGGTAAACTCATGATCACAGTGTATGATCAGAGTTTTAAACTTTTCTGATCAACTCATGTATAGTTTGTTTAAAGTACAATACATTCACAGCATCGAGTTCTACTTCCTGGGACTTTACTTAATAAATCTCCATATAACAATGTGTTTCTGATGTCAACCTGAAGTTTATGTGTTTTAATTCAGTGGCAGTAACATTTACTGAAAACATACAAATCTCTGAAAAGCTTGTCTGGGTCTTGATTCACAAAATAATTAGATTTTCAGTGTTGTCCCTGCCTACATGAACCAAAGACATGAAACTGAATGCCAACAACCGCCCAGTAACCTGAGAGGATAATGACTACAATAGACAGGAATAGTTACCAGTAGTGAAAGGCCCTTCTGCAATGAAAAAAGATCCAACAGTGATGGCAGTAGCAGCAGCAAACTTGAAGAACCAGAACCTGAAACAAATCAGCAGTTAATCAATCTCCTGCTGAAGGATAATCTAGATTAAAGGACTCAGATTGGATACTGTTCCTCCAGAATGAGAAGTCTGGACAAACCTTTATGTGTTGAATGTTATGAGCTGTGGGGTCTAGACTGGTAGGAACATTAAATCTGTGTGTTTTATTAGAAGTATGACTTCCACTAACACGTCAGTGTCGTCTCAGTGTGTCTGGAGATTTTGGATGTAGAGGCTTACCCGTTGTGCAGCGCGGCTCGGGGGTCCTGGCTGCTCTTTACTTTAATCATGATCAGAGAGAACAGGAGGAAGAACATGGCCATCCCAAAACAGACCCGATACACCGCCTTGTAGCCAACCAGCACGTCACAGTTCACATGACCCTCCACACCAGGAATAGAGGAACCAATCCCCCCCTCACAGAAACCTGGAATCTACAGCAGAACAGAGGATCAGTCTGTGGAACCTGAGAGGAACATCTAAAACTGGCCTCCTGCTGATGGGACGCCATCATCACAGGTCTGTTCATCTGACTGAAAGGAGAACCTCTAATGAAACATAACTCTGGGATTATTTCACCATTACCTTACGTCTATTAAGTGAAATTTTTATATAAAAACCTATCTGGTGATAAAACAATGTCTATCACACGTTGAGTTTTTAATAACTGTCAGGTGTTTGATTTGTCTTTTTATTGTGCAAAAAGGCTGCTTTTAAAAATGTATCTATTTTCAGTCACATGATGAATGACATCATCTGAGGGAGCCAGACGAGCTACTGTATTAGTGTACAACACACAACAGGGTATATCTCAGTTAATTATGGTTGTGTTTGTAGAGGCTGTTCGAACCCCAGTTTGTTTGGACATCAGGTAAATCAGTTTCCTTTAAGGGATTGGTTGTGATTGGTTGTCTTTCAGTGCAACAGAAAGTCAACAAGAGAGCTGTCTCAAATGACAGTAAAATGAATTAGTCATACTGATCCTCTTAGATGGTGTCCTGTGCAGTCATAAGATATATGTTCTGATTTGTATGGCTGACCTATCACAAGCTAGCCTCTGCTTTTCAGTGTAAACTTGGCTCATAGTTATCAGAGGAGCTGCCGGTAAGTCATAGCTGCTAAAAGGCAGGTGGATGCTATTCTGTTAGCTCCACTCCTCTCAGGATTAACATGTAAGCAAATAGGACTCAATAAACAGTACCTGGTTAAACTTGATCAAAAGGTGAGATAAATGGCTGCTGTGCCACATCCTCATCTCTATGCTTCTGTTTTAATGTCTAGAGACAGAAGTGATTCTGGTTTAACAGTGATTATGTTACCAATCTGGTCACAATGTGTTTGTTATTCTAAAACTCCAAATAGCCTAAAACAATCTTGAACGTTGGTTCTGATGGGTTAGTGCTAAGGATTAAAGGAAGTCATTGTATTAAAATTTATTACTGTACACAATAAAGATGTATAAACTAAATTAGTGGTCAGTGTGGCGCTTTGTGTTTTGTACTATTTGTTCTGAGAGGAAGAGGAGGCTGTACCTTCTTCAACTGCCCCTCCATCCCGGGCATCAGCATGATGCAGGCGATGGCCACTCCCAGCAGCAGGAAGCAGGCGTAGATGAGCCGAGTCACCGTGGAGTTGTTTCCACTGGGGCAGCACCGACACAGCAGGCAGGGGGCGCTGCCGCACAGGCAGGGAATCTACAGACACAAGCGCCGCTAAAATAAGGAGATATTCCCGGAGCTTATTGTGTAACAGGGTGATGTTAAACCAGTGCTGCTGCTGACAGCAGCCATTACGAAACGTGTTTACACTAATGTTACATGTTGACACCATAGAAGCTGTTTACATAAACAGTGATAGTAATAAAAATCTAATAATAGTGAAACTAGCCACCCTGTGCTAGTTTACACGAACTACGTCACATTTTATAAACAAAGGAAGCTGTTTAATATTCTAAACAGTTGAACTTTATTTTGGCTATAAATGTTGGTTTAATAACACAGACTGATGGGAAGATATTTATGATTTTTCTTTGTAAATGTTCGGTTGTTTTTATATCTGAATGCGTCACAAACAAACGCTCCGCTCGACGGCAGGACGCGTTTAGTATAACGTTAAAATCACAGCTTTCTGCAGCAACTACACGATGACTGATTTAACAACACTACTCACCCAACTAGCCATGGAGCACAGTCCCAAAACAGCCCCCATGGCGGTGTTTATTCCTCAGAAGTCCGATCAGATGCTCGATGTTTTCCTAGAAGATGGAGATGCCCCACATCGACTTCTTCTTCTAATACAGGAAACGCTACAATAAAAGCAGTTTACTCATTTAGCGCCATCTACAGGACAGCAGTATTATTATCTCTGTTAGTCAAAGTAAGGTTCACATCCTCCTGAGACTTGATCTTGGTCTCTTTGGTGTGACAGTTTTAGTTCCCCAAGCTATTTCTACGTACATTTCAGATGAGTAAGACCTGATTGACATTAAAAACAAGCAGTATATTTGAATAATTAATTTAAAATTAAAGCTAAAATAACTGAACATTTCCTTAAAATAACAACTAAAAATGATCATTTAAAATGTTTTAAACCAAAACCCAGTCTCCATAAATATCAAACACAGGTCTAAGTTAAAGAGATTAACATATTATTGTGCAAAAACCCGATGTCCTCCTTAGGGGATGCAGGGTTTCAGGAGGATAGGGCTGTTTAAGACATAAATCACAAGGTGCTTTACAATCATAATGGGTTAGACAGGGATGCAGTAGTCCAGACCAGAAGAGATGAAAGCATGGAGAACAACTTACAGTTCAGAGTGTGACTCAATGGAATTCAGCTTAGCAATATTCCTGAAATGAAAGAAAGAAGAGAGAACCAGAGAACTGACATGAGCATCCAGAGTCAGAGCTGGGTCAAAGGTCACACCCAGATTCCTAAAAGAGGGTTTGACAAAGAGAACCCCTGACTTTAGGAACACAATGGTCCAGAAGTTTTCAGTTTTGTCTAGTTGTAAAAAGTTCCCAGTATAGTTTTTAACAGAGTTTAAACACATCTCTAACAGCTGTAGTTGAGGCATCATTTGGGGACATCTGAATCACATTTCAGTAAGTTTAAAAAAAGATTTGGAATACAAAAGATAAAAAGTGACAGAAATATTGATATGAAAGTGAATTTCCCCACTGTGGGGTTAATAAAGTAATTCTATTCTACGAAATATAATAGATAGCAGTGTTCAAACTTTTTATAACATGGGCCAAAATTACCAAGCTCCAAGTCCTTGTGGGCCACAAAAATAAGATTCTTCTAACTCAAAAAGCACAAACACACACAGTGATATGATATATATATACACATGATATACGTGTGTGTGTGTGTGTGTGTGTGTGTGTGTGTGTGTGTGTGTGTGTGTGTGTGTGTGTGTGTGTGTGTGTGTGTGTGTGTGTGTGTGTGTGTGTGTGTGTGTGTGTGTGTGTGTGTGTGTGTGTGTGTGTGTGTGTGTGTGTGTGTGTGTGTGTGTGTGTGCTTTTCTCGGACACCCTGCTGCAGGCTGCACACTGGACTGCGACTGAAGTTGACCGCTGAGCCAGAAGGTGGCGGTATTCCTCAATAAATGATTTCAGCTGCTAGAAGAACCAGAAGAAGGAAGAAAGAAAGATGGTGGCAGGCGGAGACTACAGTTGGTCGAGTTAACACGTATCAAACAGACCGACTAAATGTGAGCACTACTCTGTCCGTATCATTCAGGACTTCCTGGGACAACAAAGAGCACTAATGGCGCTGCTTTATGGCTTGTTATGGCGGTTCCTTCTATTTTTGGTTCACATCAAGAGAGCGGCTGTTTCCTGGATCCGAATCCGCCTCCGGAGCTGGAGAGGCCGTCTCTGGGAGCGGACAATCGCCGCTCTGCTTTTGCCGGTAGCCGTGTCTGACTACCCGAACTATCAGAAGAAGGCGAACCTCAATCAGAATGTTAATGGTCACCCCGGGAACCGAACCGGGAGTAGCCAGCCCCGCTGTCTGTCTGACGGGAAGGCTCTGGAGAAGCTGCCGGTGCACGTCGGCTTAATGGTGGCGGAGGAGGAGCTCAGTTTTACGGACATAGCGAGCCTGGTAGTCTGGTGTATGGCCATCGGTGTGTCGTATGTCAGCGTCTATGATAATCACGGTAAATACTTTTAAAAGTTACGGGTTTGGGTTTACAGTGCGGTGGTAAGACTGATTGTTTTAAACCTAATTTCTGCTTTAAAGGGTTAAACACAAATATTCTGACTGGTGTGCAGATGGTCTTTCACTGCCCTGCACAGAGGGTTGATTTGTTTTATGCATCCTGTTTGATCAGATAAGATGATGTATTTTCTCTAGCTCTTTTCTTCCCACCATGAGTCTGATCCGTGATGGTTTCAGTTGTCATGTGACTGAAGTGACTTTAGTTCCACATTATTGCTCACACTTGTAAAGATAAGACTGATTTCATCATCAGTTTTCATCCAAGCCTAAATTATTATATTGCACTATTCGAGGCCTCAAAATGAACCTAATGATGTTTTATACACAACTATCACCTGGTTAAACTTAGATCTGAACTAATATTGTAGCCTGGAATCCAACAGTAGGTACAGAACAGACCTATTTTCTTTTCTTAAGAGCTTTTCTTTGACTTTGTTTAAAATGCACTGGTTAAAATTCAGTTCAGTTAATTTATTTGTCAGGAAGTTCAGGAACAGATCCATGCTAAGAGTACACACCCAACTCTTTAGGAATATACTGTAGACCGGTAGCAAAATAAATCATTTTCATCAACAGAGTGATTTTAGGTCACTTAGAAGCTAAATGGTCTCTTGGTGGACTCTTAGTGACATAAATGAACTGCATGAGAACTCATAAGTCATAACTTTTTAATGTGAACACCAATTTTTCTCTGTCAAACCAATTTATCTTACTGATTTCTGGATTTAAATGACTTCTGCCATTTTCTTCAGGTATTTTTCAGAAGAACTACTCCCACCTACAAGAAGAAATAAGCAGACAGCAACAGAAAGTGATGGGTGTCGATGAATCCAAACATAATGTGGAGTTATTAAACACTGGCAGAGACCAACAGCAGCACTTTGGTAAGAACTTAGAGCATTTACTCACTTTGAACTGATGTGCTTATTATTTAAAACCTTTCTCTGAAAATGTTTTTTCTACATTTTGTGCAAAAAACAAACAAACAGTTACACATCTAAAACAGAAATAAAGACTCATCCATTCATCCAGCCACTATCAGTGCAGTCAGTACATATCCAAGCTTCCATAGACTTCTGTTATATTTTAGTTCTAACATTTCCTTCAGCCTGGAAGTGAAGGGTCTCTTTATCTTGTCATTTCTCCAACATAAAACACTAGAAACAAACAAAGTCTTCTGTTGCTCACAGTTCAAGATGTTATTTCAAAATAACATCTAGTTTTCATTGCTTGTCCCCCAAATTTGGGAACCACTGCATTAAGGTTTCTGTCAGGCTGTAAGAGATATGGGCGTGTGGTTACCATGGTGACCATATTTAGCCACTAGTGGTTACCATGGTAATCCTATTCAGCCATTTTTGGTTACCGTGCTGACAGTATTGAGCTATTGGTGTTACCATGGTGACCCTATTCAACTACTGTTGGTTACCATAGTGACCTTTTTTTCCTGTCCTGTCCGGCTGATTAGCAACCAGAATTGATGTCTGAGTGTCAGGAACAAGCCCAACAGATTTGCTTTTCCAGGTGAGGCATTACAGCCACTGCTATAATGCTCCACCTGACTTATATTTAAATATAAGAATTTTAAAAATCTTTATAAGAATTGTTTTTTGGTTTGATTTGAATCCTAATGGACATGGAGACTGAAAAGAGGAAGGGTGGGGGAGAAAGTTCAGAATTGTCTAGTTGGGACCTGACATTAAATGAACAGGAGAGCATTGCATGATGCATTTCCTTCATCCATTAGTAGAGGCACATTACTCTCCACCTCCAAATGGTTTATAATTTTTCCATCACCTGTAACACAGCCTGAACAGAAGCACACACCCACACATATTATATGTGATCTATAGTACAAGTATTTCATTTCAAGCTTGTTAATTGAAGCCCCTCACCCTAAAAAAAAAAAATTGTAGTACCATCAAACTTTTACTCAAAAAAGTAAAATAGTGATTTGTGTTCTACTAGACTCAGACAGCACATCTAGTCCCTGTTTGTTTTGTACAGGATGATTCAAAACACTGCATCTTCTTTATGGTTTCACTGTAAACACGGATTGTTTCTGCTGTAAATTCAGTTCTAATAAGAAATGCATCAATCAGCTGTTCCTACTAAGTTTCTGTTGAAGTGTTGTTGTGGGACGCTACAGTAATTCTGTGTATTTTCACTTTTATTACAGTCACAATTATTTAGCATCACAGTTTTTATTCTGTCTGATTTAAGGATGTGAAAAAGGGATCACTGAGCAGATCACATGACATGGAAACATCCAGTCAAAGATTTATTTTTGTAAACAGTTCTTTGAGTTACTTAAAGCATCACCAGTAAGTTCTATAAACCAGTGTACACCCAGGAATTAGTCTGATGTGAGTATTTTATTCTGTTTGTGCAGCTGCTTGTGACTCATGTTTTTGTTAAATGTTTTGATCTTTAACGTCTCACTCTGGGTTTCTAAAACTGACTGTTCATGTTGTTAGTTGTCTCATGTCGACCCACGGTGAAGGTGTTGTCCCCTGAAGATGGAAAGCACAGCATTGTCCAGGCAGCAAGAAAGCTCTGCCACGCTGTGGAGAACAAGGAGAGGAGCTCCAAAGACATAAGTGTCTCCATGTTGGACCTTCTCCTCAGAGGTAACACACTCTGGATGTCAGCATGTTTATCTGTTCTGTGTTTATTTCCTCTTGTCTTTAGGATTTATCAGTGGTTTCAGGCATTTTGTCTAAAAACAACAAACGCTGCCCCAGTTATTACATTTATTCATAGAAACCCCTTTAGAATATTTTCTTTCCATATTAAAGTTAACCTTGAGAAGTTTGTCTAGTAAGGAGATTTCAGTGTGTTTTTGATGTTTGTTTTTATTGTTATAAGCTAATTAAAAGAGGCTTTCAGACCTGAAGCGTATACACCAAGCTGCTGTAGAGTATTCTTGCTTTTCTCCTCTTTGATGAAGTTCCAGACTTTTAGCACTTTACAGATTTTTCACTTTGTTTCTCCCTGAGGTGAATTCTTAATTGTAAATAATGTAGAATAATCCTGGAGTGCTGCAGTAATCTGTCACAGGAATTGTACATACATCATCAAAAATTTGTATTGAGATATTTTGTAATCAAGTTCTTTGAGCTAGTCTAAGTTGTAGTTAAGATGAACCTGCACCAGGTTTTTGAGGGCTGATCCTCTGACCTCTCTGTCAGAAGGGAAATAAAATCAGATTTTTACGTCTCACTTTAGCTGATTGAGCTGAAAATGATCTGATTCTGATCACCAGGCATTAGTTTGGCTGACATGTCTGTTTTTATTCCTTTTTCAGAGTCAAAGAATATTCCAGACCCAGAGCTGGTGGTGAAGTTCGGTCCTGTAAACAGCACACTGGGCTTCCTCCCCTGGCACATCAGACTCACTGAGTTCATGTAAGCTCCTGTCTGAGTCTCAGCCGCCATCACTTTGGTGTTTCTCTTACTTTATAACTTCTGACCTTAAAACTCAGGGAATTCACACAAAATAATCAGACATTTAGATAATCCAGCTTCTTTTTTCAACAAAAAATATACTTTTTATTTAGAAACTTTCTGGTTTTCAACACGTGGTGGTTGCTTCCTGTGGCCTTTTTGAAGTGTCAGTAAAAGGATTCCTGTGGAGTAGTGGTTTGACCTTTGACATCTGTTGACCTTAATTCATTACATATATCTATGAATCAAAAACGCAAAGTGTGTGTGTTTGTGTGAGGTTCCTTAAGTGAGAAGTTGAACAGAAACAAATCCCAGATGAGGAACTGAAGGGAAGAATCCTGGAGAGCTGGTAGAAAATGACTCGGAGATCCAGACTTCAGCTGGGTCATCACATGTGTTAGAAATGATTTAGAACTTCCTCTGAAGCAAGAATATATTCATATAACAATGTCACAGTGTTTCTGATCTAGCGGAGACTGTTGTTGCTATGGGATATACCGGTGTTGTTTAATATGATGTAATTTTTAAACATGGCCTGCAGGGGGCATCCCTAAGCTGTGATGTTTTAGTTTGAACCCTGTTCTCTTCCTGTTGCCCCCAGCTCCCTGCCCTCCCACAGAAACGTCTCCTACGAGGACTTGTTGGGCGTCCTGCAGCGATACAGCTCCTGTCAGCAGCGCCTGGGACAGTGATGTGCTGGTCAGCAGCAGAGAAGAAGAGCTCTGGGCTTTAAACTGTCATCGGTTGGACTCCCTTCACCGTGCTTCTAATCCGTCCTCCAGGACAGCTCAGAGATCTGTGCCTGCTCACATCCTGCCGTCCAGCTCTCTTCTTATAATAAATTCATTCCAAGGACTCAAACTACAAACCATAAACAGATCCACTCTGACTTGAGAAGCCTGTTTTAGTCTTCTTTAACCTTTAACCTTCCTCTGTATCATTATCCACCAGCTGTGCTCAAGTAAAAGAGCAAAAACCAAAAGGAAACATCATCATGGTTACAGATCTGTTTCAGAAAGAAGCTCGGCTGCAGAATAATGCATAAATAAGAGCAATGTTTGTGAGATGTAAATGAACCTTACATGTTCAGAGATATACTTGCTGACATTTTGTGACTGTTTGTCCTTGTGGCCTCCACATTTATGTGATCTTCCATATAAATCATTGCTTTAGTCAGTCCCAGACGGTTGTTCTAGTTCTCTGTTTGACTCAACATGTTGATTATCCAGTGACTGTACCAAAAACACTAATACATTTCTAAACAGTGACATCTATGTGAAGTATGCTGGTAAAGATTCTCAGTCATCCAGGTCATGATGATCCAAAAAAGGGTATTAAATAAAGGCAACTGGACTTATTTTTCTTTACCAAATAAGTCCAGTTGCCTTTATTTAATACCCTTTTTTGGTCTATGTGAAGTAGTTCTGGCGGATCGCTCTCACACACAGGTCTATGTTCCGGGTGCCTAAAACACAACAGTAATTAAAGTCTACAGATGTATTTCCCAAAAACCAAAACAATTAAAATATACAGTCTAATCTCATTTCCTTTTGTCCGTTCTACAATCAGTTGTCTGTGTCCTGTTTCACTGCGCTCTGATCCTCAAAGTATTTAAAAACCGTCAACCAGGAGTGTCCAAACTTTTTAAAATGTGGATCAAAATCACCAAGTTAAAAGTCCTAGAAAGCCACAAAAATGAGAATTTTACATTACAAAATAATTTTATTATGACATTTTTATCTGCTCATAAAATATTTTAATGATCAAAACAAAAATCCTTTGTTTTTAAGTCTTTGTTGATCTGAGACGTAAAAAAGGCTCTCATACTTTTGCCTTAATAAAAGAAAAGCATCAAATTCCCTGGATTTGATGGGTCGGCTGTATTTTAGTTTTTTGGTATTGAAAATAGATTTGAGTCTAACAAGAACAGAATCTTTCTGCATGGTGGAGCAGTTGGTAGCGCTTGCCTCACAGTAGGTTTGATTCCCAGTGGCATCCTGTCTGCGTGCTGTTGGCATGTTCTATCCATGCATGTGTGGTTTTCCTCCTGGTACTCTGGTTTCCTCCCACAGACTAAAAACACGCATGTGAGGTTGATTGGAGACTTTTTTGTCCCTAGATGTGAGTGAGTGTGAACGGTTGTAATTCTTGTTTGTCCCTGATGAACTGATCACCTGTTCAGGGTGTCCCCTGCCTCTCGCTCTGTGACTGATGGAGATGGACACCAGCTCGCTGTGACCCTCGCTGGATGAAGCGGTTCAGAATATGGATGGAAGAACAGGATCTGGGTCACTCCTCTGTAATGTTTGCTGTATTTAGTCATGGTTTATGATTGGTGCTCACAGGTCTTGTAGTAAAATAGGTTTAGAAAACAATATTTTGTATTTAAACCTTTGTTTATATTAAAATATTTAATTTATCTGCATCATTTGCTTGGCCCCAAAAGACTCTTGATTTGAATACTTCCAACACTTTGTCCGTCATGGAGAAGTGGAGGTGGTAGAAGAATCTTAATACCTGGGTGTTTACAGCAGACTGGACTGGAGACACAGTGAAGCTGTTTACAAGAAGAGACAGAACAGACTGGACTTCTGGAGGAAGTTGAGATCCTTCAGTGTTTGCAGCCAGATGTTCCATCAGTCTGTTGTGGAGAGTTTGATCTGACCTGTTGGGGCAGCAGCATCAGGACCAGAGATCAGCTAAGGTGGAGTCTGTTCTGGGGACGCTGGAGCATCCTCTACACAAGACAGTCACTCAACAGAGTCTTCAGTCAGAGGTTCTTCAGATCTGCAACACAGATCCTGTCCACAGATGAAACCTGACAGTCTTTGGAAAAACTTGAAATGAGAAGTTAAATACTAACTACACATGTAATGAGTTATTAATACACGTAACATACATTTTGGGATTGATAAAGTATTTTTGGTTGTTTGATGTTGACTTTAAATACACCTTTGATGAATGGTGAGAATCCAGGAGAGATGTTTGCCAAAGTGCCAACTCAGTGAATTGTCATGAATCAAGGAACTCTGGATCATTAGTGAGCTGGATCAGGTGCCTCACAGCTGAAAGACAAAATACTTCCAAAATCAAAGAATGTATCAGCTTTAATGTGGAAAGGAGATTTCAACATGCATCAGTCTGGCTACACTCAGAATAGAGGCAGGCATTTAAACAAACAGGTGTACACTGGACACCTGATAAACATGCAAGTAAAGAGTTATTTTAAAAATTTGACCAAAGCAGGTTTAACTCCATGATCTGTAGCCTGAACTCAGTGACTAAGTATCTACTTTAAAAATCAGCTCTAAACTCTCATTTTCAAACCGGTTTTTAGGTTAACTCTTGTGCATCAGTTATTTACTCTTTAGTTGTTTTTTTTTCCTGCAGGTGTGCTTCTGTCTAATTTGTTGTGATTGTAAAGCACCTTGTGATTTATATATTAAAAGGCGCTATAGAAATAAACTTACTGGTTTTCTGCCCTGATATATCATTATATGGTAGTTAATTTAATATTAAAGTAGGAATATTTTCTGTGAATTTAGATTATAATCAGTAAAATATATAAATTATTGATAACATTGACAAAAGAGTGAGGTTAATGCGGTGTCTATATATTCTATGTCTATGGTCGCTACGGCGACATTACTTCCTGTTTACGTTCAGGGGATGACATCACATTGATACCGTGTTTCGAAACTGAAACGTTTGATAACTTCAGAGAAAAAGACATTTTGTGTCCTGGAGACTGGATCCAGATATCTTCGGAGGTCGCTCTGTGTTTGGTCGTCCGGGAGGGAGGAGACATTACGTTTTAACGCTTGTATTTGAGCACAAAAGCAGGCTAGCCGGTCTGCTCAGTTTAGCTAACGTTAGAGGATAAGCTAGTTAGCTGACGTGTTAGCAGCAGACTACAACACAAACTTCCTCATTTGTCGAATCAAACAGCGCCTGTCAGCATGGAGAATAAATACAACCTGAAAAGTCCAGGTAAGAGGACTATGTTATTATCACCTGTTAGTGGGTCGTATGATTATAAAACTATAAATTCACTTCCTGTCTCTCTGTCATAATTAGCACAAAATTTCTGCCAACATCTTCTTTTAATCCGGTTTGATTCATTCTTCAGTCAGAGCGAAACAAACCATCAGTTATATTCTATAGGTTATAGTTCAGTGTTAACATTCAGTCCAGGACACGTCTAAAGCTGTAATTTTATGTTTTGGTTTTTGTTAGTATTTTTTATGATTGTTCACACTCTGTGTTTTACAGCTGTTACTGAGTTTATTCAACAAATACAAAGCTGAAACTAGTTATAATGTTAAATACATCAGACGTAACGCTTGGTTTACATTTATACTTCTGTTTTTGTCTATTTTCTGATCACTGTACAGGACTTGTCCTGTAAAAAGGAAATTAGTGTTTGATTAATTATTTTTCCTTTGTTGTATTGGTGCTTCTTGGATATTTGTCTTATTTTGTTGGAGAGCCTCATTTGTCACCTTTACTCCGAGGCAGAACTTTTAAGGTTTGTGCTTCAGTGGAATGAGAAAACTGGACCTCCCAGAAAACACACCTCTCTGGTGAAGTCATGGTTTGATTCCTGACTAAAACATTTAACTCCTCAGATATTTATTTATGTGTTGCCTTTTATTGGTCCATGTAATCCTTACCTAGCTGTATGTTCAGAGATTCATTGTTTAATCAGTTCTTGAGTTGACGTGACTTTCAGCTCCACATCCTGAGTGAACAGGATCTAGTTTCAAAAACGCAACAAGATGTTACGGTTTCACATTTCAACAGAATAAAATGTTTGGTTTATTTTTATATTTGCTGTTAGGCCAAAGACCTTAGTGATATTGAACCAACATCCTCCCATCAGACAGATGTCTACTCTCCTCCTGACCAATATTTCCAAGGTTTTGGTGGAAATAAGGACAGGATCAGCTCTACTGTGAATATTCTGTTTACAGTTCTGTTTGAGAGCAATAATAATAGTAACTGTGTGGCTAACTGTGTCCATCATTGTTTATGACCAGCTGTAAAGAGGCTGATGAAGGAAGCAGCAGAGCTGAGGGATCCCACTGAACACTACCATGCTCAACCTCTGGAGGTAAGTTCCTGACATACACTTTCATATGGTTCCTTCTCAACGAATCTGGCTTCTATAAAGCACTTCATGGGTTTTATATCCACCCATTTATAAAACATTAGTACTTACTTTCATTTCCTTACTGCTTGTGAATCCTAGCAGGTGTTAAAACTGGTGCTTTTGCTGCCATGTGTTCATGTTTCCTTCTGTCTCCAGGACAATCTGTTTGAATGGCACTTCTCCGTACGTGGGCCTCCAGATTCTGATTTTGATGGTGGGGTTTATCATGGCAGGATTGTTCTTCCTCCAGAGTACCCCATGAAGCCCCCCAGCATCATCCTGCTTACAGTAAGACCCAGAACAGCTACTTCAGAATCAGAACAGGAAAGTGTCAGATTAACGATCAAAGAGCGAGGAAAGGACTGAAATTAATTTAGCTCTCATTTAGCTGCAGAGGATGTAGTAGCTATCTCTGTGATATCACACATTCACACCTTAAAGGAAGCAGCTCAGAGTTCAGTTCAGAGACTCAAACTGAATGAGTTCATGTTCATAGTTCACCATAACAACACTGAACTAAACTCGCAGCTCAAAAAGAACTAGGTCTCATTTATTTATCAGTTTATAGGATGAATCAGATAAAGATATCTAAGTCTGCTTGATGGCACCATGCATTCATGTTTACATATTTATTATTTAGATAAATAATAGTGATCACATGTTTAGTATTTTTCATGAGTCACGGACATTAAAGCTGAAGTCAAATCAGTCTGATGAGGAAGTAAACAGATGAATAATAAATGCTGAAGGAGGTGAATCTGTTTTAGCTTCTCTCACATTCTTTTTGTTGATTTTTGACAGAATCTTAATGAAGCTGAATTCCTAATAAAGCTGCTCTCGCATCAGTTTCTGTTTTCGTCATCAGAAAGCAGGAAAAGTTCTGAAATTCTAACTGAAACAAGACCCTGAGCATAACTGAGTCTGAATCACGAGGATCGGGTTCTGGTCTAATGACACACCCTCCTCTCACACACATTAAGATTAAGTGTGTGCTATTATTTCAGCTGTTCTCGCATGTCTTGACGATCAGGGAGAAAAATTATAAATGCCGCCATGTTTGTTTACAGTCCTCACAAACGTAGGAGGCCCTTCATGTCTGACAGCAGACACTAACTGGCCCTTTTAGAAGAGAGCATGACTTTTGGTACATGAAGTAACAAAGGTTTGTCCTAGAAGTCTGTCAGTCTGCAGCAGCTTTTAAAATTTTGCCACTTAGTTTAAGTTCTTCCAGTATAAAACTGTATTTCTAAGGTTAAAGTTTGCAGAAAATGTTAACGCCACATGTTGGTTGATTGGTAGTGCACTGTTAGAGGGCTCTGTGAGAGTCATGTTTAACTCATAGTAAATACACTTAATTTGTTTAGGATCTTCACAGGATAAAAACCACAGTACTTTGTAGTAAAATCTAACAAATGTACATATAACATAAAATCATACAGCCCAGTGAACATCTTATTCTGAGTTATTCACTTCCTCGTACAGTTCATGCTTTTATGTGAACTCAGAAATCTTTTTTTTTTTCTTATATATTCCTACATCTTAACTTTTTAATTTTGCTTGTCACAACCATCTTTAGTTTGTCTCTGTTGCTTTTCATCACAGCCAAATGGGAGATTTGAAGTTGGGAAGAAGATTTGTTTGAGCATCTCTGGCCACCATCCTGAGACCTGGCAGCCCTCGTGGAGTAGTAAGTTTACAGTTCTACACATTTCCTGTTTAGCTTTAGTTAATATTTTAGAGCAGTTTAAAGAAAGATCCGTTGCTCCAGCTGGGAGGCGGAGGGCGGGCAGGTGGGGCAATGCCTGTGGAGTGGCAGGTCCCCATTTTTAATTTTTTAATGATTAATGAAGTATTTTTGAATTGATATGATTGAACCCCATTTATCTAACTGGTATCTCAGCCTCCCAGACAAGCTTGGTGACTTGTGTTCTGGTGTTGGAAATGTCTGACTTTGTTTTCCAGTAAACTTATTGCTTTATTACTATTTTACTACAGTTTCAACCAGAGAATTAAAACTAAAGGAATTCACGCCTGCACTTGTCTTAATTCCCAACAAACATATTAAAATGTTTTTGTCAATTTTTAAAAACAGTCAAATATTTATGCTCTCTGATGTTTTCTTTTGTCTTTAGGATAATTAAGACTTTATGTCCTTAGCACTGATCACTGCAGTAATGGCTTCAGGGTCAAAAGGGATCATTTATTCCAACCCAGAACTCATTTTACTTCTCATTTGTCCGTCAATCCCTTTTCATGAGTTTCATGTTATTTTTCAGTATGGGATTACAATCAAAGGGAACTCAGTAGAAAACTGTGAACTTTTTTCAGATCAAACTTTCTGGCTCTCTAATAAAACCAAAGAGAAATCTGCTGTAAACATCTACTGACGTACTGAGAGTCACATGACTAGCTGTACCATAGAGGTTTGTCTTCCCTGGCTGGTTTAATAAAGTGTTGAGTGCGAGCTCTGTTTGAACCTGTTTTGAATAACCACAAGAGTCCTAGCTTGATAATTACACTGAGTTCTGAAAGTCACAGGGCGGTCCGTCTCCAGTGGTTCAGCCAGATGTTCACTGCTGGCTGCCTCTTCATGAAGCCTGCATTTATAATAAAGTGTGACTGACTAATTCAAACAATCTTAATAATGTGGCTTTGTAGAATTGTAAATGTTTATATTTAACACACTGCTGTTTATTTAGCTTTGTGAATATTTTACACATTTTAAGATGTCTGTACTCAACACTGCATTTTAAAATATTTTAATATTTTACTTTTTTTTTTTTTAGTTGCACCGCAGATTCACATTTTTTATTTTTCTAAGATTAAAAAGTTAAACAAAGTTGTGTTACAAATGAGACCTACAAACAAACGGAGACCTGTCTCTATAATAGAACTGGTTTATTGTTCCTAATCATGCTGTGATGGCCAAAGGTAAGTTTTTGAGAAAAACGAATTAAAACGTAGAACGTGACTTCAGATTTTCCTGTGTTCAATCCAGTATTGATGACTTTATACTTTTTTGGGGCCCTAAACATAAAACGGGACAGCTTCCATACCCATCATGCTGAGCACGCTGCACTCAAAAGTACTTGATCATCAGCATGGCTCTCAGTGACGTTACCTTGGTGCGTCCAACCAGAACAGTACAGCTCAAAAATTTGAATATTATCTAAAGTTATTTTCATTCAACACCTGGTTGGACCTCCTCCTTCATGAACTCCTGCATCAATGCTTGGTGCCATCATGGAGGAGACCAGCCTGTGGAGCAGCTGAGGTCTGATGAAGCCCAGGTAGCTCTGATAGCAGCCTTCAGGTCATCTGGTGTCTCATCTTCCTCTGGGCTGAACCTCTCTGTTACAATCTTGACGTCGGCTCCAACAAGGCTTGTTAGATCTTATCTGCAGGTCTTGACTGGTGCATTATATGACAAGTACAGAATAAATACTGATGAAACTGCTTTCTGACAAAACAGCTTGTTCTGTGTATGCTACATGGTTAGACGCATTTCCTGATAATTAACTCACTTCCTAAATAATTTAAATCGGTACATTTTTAACATTTCATATTCTCTTGGATCTGTGAAGATATAAATTAGCTCTGTTTTTCTCCACTGCTGACCAAAGTTTTTACCCACAGCTGTAGTTGTGTGTTTTGTTTGAAATGTGTTGCCTTTAAGCTATTTGGGGTGAAGACGGCTTTATGTATCTGATTAACAGACATTAAGCAGAATGAAAAGACAAACCATTTTTATAATATGTTCAAGTGTGTTTTACATAAAAACAGTCTGTTTGATGAAGATGACACAGAAGATCTAAAGATTAGATTAGAAGAAACAAACCATCAGTGGCACTTGGGTTTATCAAAGATGTGCAGCCTGTCTTATTGAGTTTATATGTTTCATTAGTCTTTATTGTTGATGCCGTTTGTGATTGTTCCTTTCTTCTCTTTGTCCTCCTTGATGATCTCTTCTCCTTTTTGTCTTCCAGTCCGAACTGCTTTAATAGCTATAATTGGGTTCATGCCAACCAAAGGAGAAGGTGCAATAGGATCTCTTGATTATACCTCAGAAGAAAGAAGAGCTCTTGCTAAAAAGTAAGAATTGATTAAATTCTCTCTGTTATTACTCTCTGTGCTGGGCGGTGGACTTAGGAATGAATGAGAACATGACAAATATTTAAGAACTATATTACTAAACACACAGAATAAGTATTACTTCCCAGTATAATTTAGTTTTAATACCAATGAAACAGCAACCTTCATACATAACTCTGGCTGCTGATGGATGTTTACTTTTCTTTGTCTGAAGTTTATTTATATTTGTTGGTTTCCTGCAAAAGAATCGGCTTTTAAACATATTTTCAATCAGGTTGAGTTCAGGACTTTGAAGTACATACCAGGAGCTTAATATCATGTTTCAGTCCAGCTTGAAGAAGCCTCTTTTGGGTCCTGGTCTCCATCCTCCTCATGGAGACGTGAAACTGGTTTCTCAGTGGACAGAGACCCTGGAGTTCCAGCCTTAGTGGTTCCTGGGTTGTGTCTGAGCATCCTAACAGACCTCCTTTCATCTGACTGAGACATGTTGGGTCTTCTACTGAATAACTTGTATTTTTGAAGGTAATTGATTTTGGATTCTGAAGTTGTTTAGAAATGGCTTCAAAAAACTTCCTTAACTTGTAAAAATCAATGAGTCTCCTTCTGTACCTGAACATTAATGTATGCTTCCTGTTAATAACTGAACTGTCAGAGTAGAGTTTATTCAAACTTGTCCTGCTTTTGTCGGTCTGTAAATTTCATGGTCCCCAGAGGACACATGAAATGGCATGTTGATATTAGTTTCACACCACATTACAGATTGAGTGGAGCCAGTGTAAGTCTCTGATCTATTAGCAGATAAGAAGCTGTTCCTGATCAGCTAGAGCTTTAAATAACACACAGACACGACACACAGGAAATCATGTGCTGCTACTCATTCACTCATCTGAGCACTGTCAAACCTGAAGAAGCACCTGCCTTTAAATGCATCTGAGACGTATTTCACTGAGGTGTCCTGAGAGCTACGAGTCATTATGGAAATTTGTAAAATATGTTTTCTTGCAACCTGACAGAGAAAATCCCCCAGATTGAGATGTAACTGGATTAACACAAGAAATCAACTTCAGCTCTAAGAAATCTAAAAATGAATTTATCCTTTTCCCCAAATTCACATTCAGTGGGACTTACAGAGTAAGTTAAAAGCTATAATGTGTAATAATACAAACATTCCATTTGTACGTATAGAGAAAGTCAATAAAACTGTGCATTATAGAAACTTTATAAAGTTATTCTGTAGCTCATCGATGACTGACCCAGTTGTAGAACTATCAGGCTTCATAGCCTGGAGGTCCTCAGAAACTTGATCTAGTCTGTCAGTTCTAGGGTTTTATGTATCAGGAGGAATAACATGATCTGGTCTTTATCAGGTTCTTTAGTTGTTCAAATCTGACCTAAAGTGTACAAAAACACACAGCTGATATCACCATTGTGTTATCTTTTAAACAGAAATTAAGCCAAAACAGAAAAACTGAACAACTAAAGTCAACCTCATGATCCAGTAGCTTGTAGAACCTCCTGCAGGAACAATAACTCCCACTAGTCACTATCTGTTCGACTTCTTCATTCTCTAACATGGTTCTGGAGGAGTTCTGGACTTCTTTAATACGCTGTTGGGTCTGTTCAGCTCTCTGAAGGTCCACCACAGCAGGTTCTGGTCTGGACTTTGACTGGATCACTGCAGCACCTTGGTTCTGTTGTAGAACTGCTGCTGTGTTTGGATCATTCTGTTTTATGATCCGGCTTGGTCCAAACTTCAGCCGTCAGACAGACCCATCAGACTCTAGAAGGTCTACAGAGGAGGTCATGGTGGACTCAGTGGCTGAGAAGAGCCCAAACCATCAGCCCTCCACCACCATGCTGACAGCTGTATGAGTTGTTTACACCTATGCTGTTATGTTTGGTTTGGTTTTCTCCAAACATGCTGCTGTGCATTATGGGTAAACAAAGGACATCATTCCAGAAGTCTTGTGGCTCATTCAGATGAGAATTTGAAGTCCTAATGCTACATTTTAGTCAGAGAGGAGAGCTTTTCTCCTGCATTTCCTCCAAACAAATTCATTTTTTCTATCTTTGCAGTCATAAATTTTAACCTTTGACCTGCTACCTGAGGGCTGTAAAGCCCTCTGGGGCTCGAAAGGGATTTTATCATTTCTCTGAGCGTTGACCTTTGACCTTGAGGTGAACCTGCTTGGACGTGCACTCCTGGAAAGTTCATCAGCTGCCCTAAATGTTTTCCTCCTGCGAATAATCTCCCGCCGTAGAAAGATGAACTCCTAATAGTTTAGAATAACCCTTCTCAGATTGGTGGACAGCAACAGTTGGTTGTCTGAGGTCACTGCTGAAGTCTCCTTCTTGGTGTTGTTACCCTGAAAATACGTGAACGTAAAAATGTGTTTATTTGTTGGTTGCTGCTGTCAGGATGAGTCTGTTTGACTGAGCTGTAGTCAGGAGGATCATCTCACCTTGAGTCTCTCCTGTTATCTAACAGATCCCAGGACTTCTGCTGTGAAACCTGTAGCTGTTCCATGCACTCTGCCCTCCTGCCTCTGACCCCTAACAGCAACCCCAGTGCTGAAGACCACAGGGCTAAAGAACTGGCTCAGCAGATCAACTTCAAGGTGAGGGAAATGCTCCTGATCCACTTGTTATTTCAACCATTAAACCTTATAGATGTTCATCCATTGATTGCTTTCTGACAGTTTAATACCCATCTGGTGGTTCCAAGATATTTTTCTAATGAACACAGAATAAAAATACTGCCAGAGGATGAAAGGTGGGTAATGAATATCAAGTAACTAAAATCACAAGTTCCTGTTTCCCTCCATGCAGGCGGAGTCCAGCTCGTTCACACAGGCCAGTACCAGTGGAGCTGCAGAGAGTAAACCAAACCAGGGGGAGGGCTCCTCATCTGAAGAGCAGGAAGCTGCTGAGAGACCTCCACCTGAGCAGGTAGGAGGTTCCTCCACACTGGATTCACACATCGACTTCCTCAGCTGGACACAGCAGTGTTTCCATCATGAAAGACAACAGATATGAATAGTTCAGGAGAACGAGAGAGCTGCAAATTTAACTGATTAAATGAGGATCTATTTCTTAAAAAAATAACAGTTTTTTAAAATGTATTTATTTTAACAATTATAAATGTTTGAAAAAAGTGGGAATAAGAAGAGTTTATTTACATCAGTCATGTTCTACTGTGACTCATTTAAACTCTAAAGGATGTTTCTACTCTGAAGTCTACCTGAGCTGTAGCACTCTGGAGGGGGCGGGGCTTATCACCTAGAATCCTGTTGCTGTCTAAGAGGAAAGCTCCTGTCTTTAGCTGATTTTGTCTACATTCTACAACACACCACCTCAAAAAGCCACTGCACACTCTTCCTGATTGAATTGCATATTTAGATGTTCAGTTTCCGTTATTGTCATTTTATTATTATTATTTTTTATTTAGAAATTAATTTCATTCGAAACAAAAATTTAAAAGACAAACAAAATAAACAAGTTTTCTCCCTCCTACATGAATGTGCACAAGCTGCCCTTTTATGGTGAAAGTATTGATAATTATTTATTTACTCAATATCAGATGGTGACCAAATGTTTCATCCTCTTCCACCACTAGTGTTCAGGAGTAGGGTAACAGACTCTGGGACTAGAGCCGAGGGTCAGTTTATGAAACATGTTTCTGTGTCGTTAGAGGCAGATGGACAGATGTTCCAGCTGTTGTTTCTTTAACATCTGGATCAGTATATGATTAAACTATTTTCTATGTCTTGTCTGAGATTTCTCACCCTTTTCTCCACAGGCAGAAGAATCTCCAGTTCCAGGAGCAGGGGAATCCCAGACCCCTAGCAGCAGCCCCAGCCGGCCCCTGAGTCCCCGGCAGCGTCGGGCTCAGCAGCACAGCCTCCAGGCCCAGAGAGCAGCCAGAGAACCTTCCGGTAGCAGAGCAGTGTCCGCCCCGGCGCCACGCCTCCCTCAGAACGAAAGCCATGCTGGCTCTGTCGTCCTCATCGTGGTGCTCACTCTGGCTCTGGCTGCTCTCATCTTCCGCAGGATCTACTTGGCCAACGAGTACAAGTTTAACTATGACTTGTAATGTCTGCAGGCCTCTGGGGCCCCTGTAGGACTGAGACCATCTGGAGGCAGAACTCTGACTTTGTGACTCCTGCTCCACCTCCTCTCAGGCACCACCCAGATGTCTGACAGGGGACGCTCTGAGACGTCCTCCAGGTGTCTCTGAATCAGGACACTGTTGGTTTTAGGAACAGGAAGCTGTTTATGATGAGTTCAGGAACCAACTGTCATGAGTTGAGTCTCATCAGTCATTACACCTAAAACCCAGAACCAGTCTGCAACACGACAACATTCAACACCATTATTATTTAACAATGGAGCCAACTGTGTGAGCAGGAGACACTTTTAGATTCTACACACACACACACACACACACACACACACACACACACACACACACACGCACACACGTACGTGTATGTGTGTGTATCCCTGGTTATTGTTACATAATCACCTACCCTATTGGACTGGTACTGTTGGACCAAACTCCAATTCTGATGCAGTGAAAGTTTTGGGTTTTTGGGTTAAAGGTAAGGTTTGGTTTAGCTATAAGTTAATATATTAATTGGGTGTGTTCAGAAGGTCTTAAATCAAAAGCAGCAGATTTTTAAAACATCCTGTTCTTCAGAAGGCTTTAATGGACTCAGTTGAACCTGAAGCAGCTGGAGCTGCAGAGTGAAGGTTCACAAATTAACCACATGATCCACTGGTAACGATAGGAGGCTGGAGGAAATGAGCGTTATGATATGAACTTTTGTTTACAGAACATAGAACTGATGAACTAGGCGTCACTGAGCTGAGAATATAGGAACAACAATATCCCGTCCTAAGACATGACATCACTGCAACATGATTGGTTAATGCTCTGTTGTTCCTAGACCAAAAACATCTGGAGCCAGATGTTTCCTCCACAACGAGGAGGATCTTAAACGTCTACACTCGCTTTTCTCCAGAACACTACCTGATCACACGCACACAGACACACACACACACGCACGCACGCACGCACACACACACACACACACTTAGACTTGGACTTTTTAACAGTTCTGATTAAATCACAACTTATCTCAGATAGTTGTAGCAGACTTCTTAAAGTCACTGACCTGTTTGGACCTGTTTTACCTGTCAGCTCTGATGCAGCAGTAATATGTCAAATATTTACAATAAAAGATCAAAAATAGTTTGATTTAATTTTCTAAGGAGCATCATCTCCACAAACTTTACTGGATGTTCAGTAAATGGATGGATGGATCTAAAGAGCTCAGTGGACAGATTCAGGATTTATTAAGTAAAAACTAATCTATGAGCTGACATCAGATTCATTCTCTGAAGGATTTTCAGATGCTGCTGACATGTTGAAGCATTATATTTAAATAGTTTTAGTACTGAGGTATTCTAATGTCTCTTGAGTTTATGTGAAAACTATTGAGATGTAAAGTTGCTGCCTGAAGAAGCGATGACATTAATTTATGAGTTTTATTTCCTCCTCGTCCCAAAGGTTTTAGAAGTGTTTTAATGTTTTTATCAGAGCAGAGTGAAGTGGTTATCAGTGAGCTCACTGTGGGATGTTAAACAGGACAGATCTGCAGCTGGAAGTTCACTCAGTCCAGGTTGGACCAGTCAGACTCCTTTACCTGTGGACATATCTTCTCTCCTCTGCATGTTGATCAGATGTAGTTGTAGCAGCTGACCCGTCTTCCTTCAGACCAGAGGAGGTTTACCTGTTGAATTACATTTTCTCATCAGATTTTCAGCCCTGCAGTGATTGTGCCAATGGTTGTTTTAGAAGGACATGAAGAAAAAAAAAATAAATCACCTTGTTTTAATAACGTGTCCTCCATGTGTGTTTTTTTAAAACTTTCCTGCATGGTGGGGCGGAGGTTAGAGCGGTCACTGGTTCAGATCTCAGCAGACTTTTCTGAGTGGAGCTCTTATTAGGTGTCATAGCATAGCTATCATAGGTGTCATAGCAGTAGCTAGGGAACACCGCTGCTAAGCATAATTTATGCCTTTCAGTCTGTATTTTCTAAACTGTTTGTCATAAACACAAAATCCTACATGAGCTGAATCGTTTCATGTTGTTGACTCTTTGGATGTAGGCCACGCCCATTTCCACCTACATTTTTTTCCTACATCTCAAAGTGATACATCTATTCTTCCCATTTTAATCACGGTTTTAAGTTTGATGCATCTTGGTTTGTTTCCTCAACACTCCAAGACTTTAAAGCTGTTAGGAAAAGTTCACATTTTGAAAAATAATCAAGTTCTATGCAAATATTTGTCAAACTAGGTAAACGCATAATTAGTTATAACATTAACATATAATTACCAGCTACTTGAATATAATTCCTATCCTGTACTTTAGGGACAGTTTCATAATGTTGACCTTTAGGGGGCGCTATAAACCACAAGACATTTAACGCAAACATGGCTCATCAGATTTTTACTAAATTTTGTTCAGACCTTTAGGGCTCTGCCCTGAGTTCCCAACATTAAAGAGGAAAAGATTAGGTCAAGTGGGCGTGGCCTATTGTGTTTTCAAATAAAACGTTCACAAAATCTGTCTAACCTTCCCTTATAGATATTTTTGAGACTTTTCTCACATAGATTATGCTACCAATACTTGAGTTGAAGTATGGAGAAAGTATAAAAGTCAAACCACAAATAAAGGGGGCTCAGGGGAAGATAGGCTGTCCACTGACCAGGAGATAAGGGCTCAGCCCCCAGCTGAACCCACCCTAGAAGCATCCTTAGTCAAGATACTGAACCCCAGCTGCCTCTGTGGACCTGTCTGCTCTCTGTGGTTGAAATCACTTCACCTTTCCTCTAAATAAAGTACAGAAAAAGGTTCATCAGACTATATCAAGAATGGTGAAATGAACTTTTTCAAAAAAATAAAATAATATTTTTATGATCTGGTTGATTTTAAAGCAACCCAAATATTCAATGCAAAACATAACTTACAAATAAAATAAAGAAAACGTTTTCAGAGAGAAGATGGTTTTAATTAAAGGAGAACTCAATCTAAAAATGTCAGAATAATTCTGAAAAGTATTTGTGTTTTAGGGAATAGTCTAAATAAGCTGTTTGTTTAGAGCTGATTTGTAACATTAACATTTAACATAACGTAACTTCTTTAATAAATGAAGTCAAATTTGATTTAAAAACGTCACGAGGAGCCAAATGTGGTCAAAAGTTATTTTTGATGTTTTTGTTTCATTAGCTGCTCTCAGAGAGTCAGGATCAGGAGAAACAGGTGCCTGTGATGATGATGATGGTGGTGCTGATGCTGCGCTCCCTCCTGAGTCTGGACCAATCAGAGCGCGTGTCTGACTTCATCTCTCCCTAAAGCAGCACTCGGTCCAGTCTGAGCTCTAGAACGTTTCTTCCCGTTCCTGAGGAGAGGATGGTTCTGGACTCAGAGCATCACTCCCGCGGACCGCAGGTCTCCCTCACCCCCGCCGCGCATCTGGACTTTTTCTAACAGACACCATGACGTGCTGCTCCAGGTTCCTGCTCCTCCTGCTCCTGTTGGCGCTGACAGCGGACTGCCGCAGACACAGGAGCCGCAAAAAGCGCTGGTCTGCCCCTGCGGACACCTACAAGTCCGCACAGTGAGTATTCTAATTCATCTGGAGACTCTGCTTCACCTCAGCAGAGGAGACACATCAAGAAAGAAACTGCAGGTTCTCCCGGTTCAGTAACTTCAAAGTGAGGCGCGCGCTGCAGCCGCCTCAGTGTAAATGAACCCTCCGGAACCAGTGGCTCTTCTGCTGTCAGAACCGAGCCGTCTGGAGGTGTCAACCCGCTGCTTTTAGACACAGAAGCCAACATGGAGAACCTGCTCCTCTCAGCAGCGCTTTATAGAATCTTCTCTCTGCTGGAGCGGAGACGGTCTCAGGGCCGGTCCAGTGGACCTGACGAGACCAGGTCCTGAAGTCTGCTTTTATTTTGAAATCAGCTCGAAAGCGACGCCGCCGTAATATTTATATTAGCGTCTTCAGCAGCTGTCAGAGAGCTGATCGAGGCTCTGTTAGCTTATCGTGGTTTTATTAGAACTTTGGTCAGTCTGAATGAGTTAAGATCCTACTGTAATGCTGCAGCAGGAAAACGATCCCTCTGGTATCATCATTAAACCATCTAGAGCCAAGAAACCAACAGGTAGCTATAGACCCCAGTGTTATTATGTGTGACCTGTTGGCTACTCAAGTATGCAAAAAAACAGGAAGTGGGGTGCAGAAAAATGGCAGCAGATGTTCTGGACTGATGAGTCAAAATGTGAAAATATGTCTGTAGCAGAAGGCCGTTTGTTCATTGAAGGGCTGGAAAGCAGTTCAGTAATGATTGTCAGCAGGCAACAGTGAAGCATGGTGGAGGTTCCTGGAAGCTGCTTTTCAGCAAATGGAGTTGGAGATGTGGTCAGGATTAATGGTGTTCTCCAAATACAGGCAGATACTTCTCCATGATGACACCATCAGGGAGGTCACAGTAAATACTGATCTGATTTAGAGCTCGTTTTGGTTCATTTGCTGCATGTTGATTGATGAAAAGAAATGGCTAATACTTTTATTTTGAAATTGATGTGATTCATATGTGTTTAATAGACATTCTTTTTTAAAACTCCAGTTTTTTAAATAAACCAACTGTGGTGTCAAGTAGCCTACACACATTAGCCTTTAAAGGGTTAACAAGAATTAAAATTAATATTCAATATAAATGTTTCAGACTGAAGTAGTTCATTTATCAAGCTCTGTTCAGTCAGTCAGAAATATACAATAAAGACAAAAACAGTGGACAATAAAATAATAAGTAAAAACAACTAAAAGACAAAATCAAATGATAAATAACATCCAGTTAGTAAAATCTCAAGAAAAACCCTGAGTGAATGAGAATGTTTTAAACTAAATGTCGACTAAATGAAAAGCAAACTTCTTCATAATCCTGGAGCCACAGACTGAAAGGTCACGACCCCTCTAGTTCTCGGTGTGATACGGGGAACAACAACATGTTTTGAGCTTGGTGCCAGAGGCTCTGTGTTTTGTAAGAAAGGATAAATATTCAGGCCACTGAACAGGTTTTCATTTCCTGTCATTTTAGGTTTAAAATTAAAGGACCTTTAAAGGGTTAAATAACACCAGGACTTCATGAGAATGTTCAGACTAAAACATGATCACCTGCCTTTTGCCTGTCAGTGATAATGAGCTGACTGACAGCAATGACACTGATTAGGTTTTACAACACGTGTTTTATTATGTCTTTATTCTAATGTGACTCCACAGTGCAGCGACATCTTCAGCCTATTCGACCTCAGCCATGGACCCTAACACATCATAAGGGTCTGAGGCATCTATTTTCTCAGCAGTTGCACACATAATAACCCCAGAGCTATTTTTTTGTGTGGAAACCACCTGTTTAAACAAACCACTCAGTGAAACATCAGCTGCCCGGTTCTCAGCTCCTCTGACAGAAACCATCTGTTTATCTCAGCAGGGCAGGTTTCATAGAACACCTGACTGCCCATCCAGAAAATACTCCAGGAAACACTCTTTCCGTTTTAATCATCGGACCGTGTTTCACTAACGGTTTGGAAACCACAGCCCAGATGTTCACCTGTAGAACAATGACAAGAGCAGGATTCCTGCAATAGAAGTGTCACAGAACATTCATGCTCGTGTCTAAAAAAGTGAGAGAACATCCTGTGTCGTTTTTAATAGCGTTTAAATGAAGCCTGCATCTGAGACAAAAACATTCTAAATCAAAAGTGGTTCCCATCACTCGTCGTGACAGCTGAGGAAACATTTGGTTCACAGTCGAACTCTCTTTGTCTCATTAGCAGCACCACCAGAATTAGAACTTTGCCTTCAAAGCCGAGCAGCGTTCCTGAGTCCCCTGAGGGCATTTAAGAGAAAACTCTACAGCAGTGAGAGATGTGGTGAAAGAAGACAAAAATACCAACGTTTTGATGTATATTCTGTATATGAACCAAAGGAGCTGTGGGAGTTTGAAGAGCTTGTTTGGAAAATATTTGACATTTTCATGCAGCTCAAAACTTAGTGACATCATCAAATATCAGCTAAACATTCTGTTAGGCTGTGGTTGTACAAAAACCGTGAAAGATACCAAAACACCAGGTCAGTCGTGTAAAGTCCAGTTTCCTGTGTTCTCTACCTGAGCTGTAGAGCTCTAAAGGGGGCGGGGTTTTCTCACCTGCTTCAACCAAATCCTATAGTACTCTATGAGAACATTTCTCACAGTTTTGTGTGGTTTTTTTTTTTGTCTGTTGTATGACCTAAAAAAGTAATAGCGTATTATTCCTGATTAAGCACATTTTGACACGTATTCTGTGTCTGGTTTCTGGGGTGGGGGTGTAGGGGGTCTTAGATTAGACCATGTAAGTTTAAGTAGACAGGGTGAAGAGACCCCCTGTCTAAGATCTTTTGATGCAAGAGACCAGGAAAAATCCAAACAGGGACATTGATAAACAATCAATGGTTGACTGATTCACACCATCTTACATACATGATGAGATGTTAGATAGGAGATCTCCTCGCTTTTATTTTGGTAGGATCCCTCAGTTGATGGTTGTTACATTTAAACCCTAAATGTCTCTTTAAATTAGTTCCTTTGCTCTGGTCGCTCTGTTACTCAGCGTATATCTACGTGAATTCAAACACTGACTTTTGGGAATGTGTGCCATCGAGCCTAACCCATTCAGGGTCCCTCGGGGCCCCTGGGCCACTTTGATGACTTTAAACAACCCTCCGGTTGCCAAACCGGAGGGTTCTACTCTACCTACTGAGCTACACGCCGCCCCCAATCAAAAGTTAACTTTAACCACAGAGGACTGGCTAGGTGGGTTGACTTGAACAGTGTTCACCCAACATTTTTTTTTAAGTCAAAGTTTATTTTATTCAAATAAAAACAAATAAAACAAAAAATAAACAATAAGATATACATAACAAAAAAATCCTATTTGAACAAAAAAGGAGCAGAATGAAGAAAAAAATCTTATAATTTCTGCCCCCACTTAACAAAAAAGATTCTATACAAATTTCAAACACTTCGATTCATTATGAACCCTGTCTTGTCCTTATTTCCAGATTTGATCATGATCATTGGTTTAATGTATACTTTTTCATAATTACTTAATACATCCATTTTGGTACATTTTTTGAATATATTAAATGACATTGATTTTTTTGTTTCCCTATTAAGATTATTCCATAATTTAACACCATTTACAGACATACTCCATTCCTTAATTTTTATTCTAAATCTTGGTTTTGTAAACACATCAGTTTCTTTCAACATGTAACCACAAGTTCTTTTCTCAAACATCTTCTGAATGTTTGT
>SSNR01000281.1:552921-578306 GCA_006937965.1 Callopanchax toddi
TTTTTTTTGTCCCTAAACAATATGAAATTAGTTTTATTAAGATTCAATGTTAATCTATTTATGTCAAACCAGGTTTTAACTTTAATCAGTTCATTATTTATCACTTTAGCTACTTCAATAATATCCGATCCTGAATAAAACAGTGTGGTATCATCTGCAAACAGAATGGTCCCAAGTATCTTAGATACATTCACTAGGTCGTTAATAAATAAAATGAACAGTTTGGGTCCGAGGACCGACCCTTGTGGCACCCCATAATTAATATCACATAGTTTTGATTTATTATCATTTATCTGAACAAACTGTTTTCTATTTTCCAAATAACTTCTAATCCATTGATGAGCCACACCTCTTATTCCATACTGACTTAATTTCCAAAGTAACCTGGAATGATCTATGACATCAAATGCTTTTTTAAAATCAATGAAAACACTAATGAAGTTATTTTTATTGTCTATTGCTGTTGATATTTTGTCCGTTAAGTCCATTATTGCCATTGCTGTTGAATGTTTGGTTCTAAATCCATATTGTTCCGGGTTTAAGATATTAACATTCAGCTGAGCTGTGTCTCTATAGCTGTCCAACCCAACCTTCTGTCTTCTTCTAGTCATAATCAGAACTCCTCCCTAATACCTGTTGTTTGAACATCAGTATCTGTGCCTGCAGGGCCCTGGCTGAAACACCGGAAGCTGTGGTTCTGGTCGGGCAGACAGGATCCGAGGCAGGAGTGGTGAACGGGTACGTAGCACGTTTTAGTTTTCAGTCAGCCCTTTGGTACAAGTTATGATTTTTGTTCTTCTGTAACTGTTCAAAGTCTTACCAATAACAAATGATCCATATCTGTTTCAATGTGCTGCATGTAATGCTAATAAATTATTTTCACACAGGGTCAGGTTGGTTTGAGTTCCATCAGAAAACTCATTTTCACTCAGCTTAACAATCAAAGAACTGAGAAAACCTGTGAGGGAGGAAGTTCTGATCCAAACATTAACCATAACAAACAGCAGATCCCAGAAGATTCTCCAACCAGTTATCAGCCTTCAGTTTCACCCTTTTAGCTGCTTCAGTTTTCATCTTTTGTGTGAAACATCAAGCAAGTATAAATTGAACTATAACAAGAATGTTTGTTTGTGGCTTGTCAGGCTTCTGTCAAAGAAAGTTATTGATGGGACCAAAACCCAGAAGCTGAAGACAAGCCACCTCCTACGCATCGATGAACACGACTTCACCATGAGGCCGGCATTCGCAGGTGAGATCTGTGTTCTTCAGAGAGGCAGGGGCGGCTGCAGAACGTTTTCAAAGAGGCAATTGAAGTTTATCACAAAGCCCAAAACCTATTACAGTTTCCGTTTTCATAGGCTGCCTATCTGAAAAATACTGAGTTCAGTCTCATTCTATGTTTTACAAAAGTTATTTGCAATATGAAGGACAAAAAAAAGAAATAGGAAAAACAGATGTTTCAGCTCATTGAAGGCAGTCCTTTTCTTTTCTAAATTCATATAAAACATTCAAACAAGTCAGAGAGACATTTGGTTTTGGAGAAAAGAACAGTGGTCATGTAGCCTTTCAGCCATGGTGATGGAGGCTTGGAGGATTGTTAGATTCACACTTTTTAAATCTGAGACAGATAAAAGCACCTGCAGCGCCTTACCTGTGAGAATATTTTAATTTCATTATTGCCTCGCAGCATGGAGGTTGTGGGTTCTCGTCCTGGCTCTGTAGCATGTTCTCCTCATGCATGTGTGGGTTTTCTCTGGGTACATCAACTTCCTCCCGAAGACCAAAAACATTCATGTCAGGTCTATTGGTGACTCTAAATTATCCCTAGCTGTGAGTAGGTGTGTGACTAGTTGTTTGTCTCTATGTGGGCCTGTGATGGACTGGAGACCTGTCCAAGGTGTCCCTCACCTCTCATCACATGATGCTGCAACACCAGCTCCCAGTGACCCTCAGTGGAGGATGAAGCGGTTGGATGGATGTACACTTTATTCATGGTGGTAATAAAATGATCAGTAATGAAAGGAGAGATGATTTATTTGTTGTTTTATTCAGGATCAGTCCGATTCAGCTTGGTGATGCTCTGACTGCCAGCTGTTGATTCAAACCCAAGACAAGCTCATTCCTGATGAACTGTATTGTTTTCTGGTAAAGCTGGATTCTTCCTGCACATTGATAAATAATCCATGCTTAATAGGACTCATGTGATATTACCATCAAATGAACTCTGAGGCGTTAGATAGGAAACCTATGCACCAGTTTTTACTTTGATCAGCTGCAGTTTTGTTTAAAACCACCACATTTAGATTTCATTATTTAGAAGTTCATATATTTAAATGTAACTTTAAACATTTAGATTTGATTCTAAATATCTATTATTAACATCATTTGAGGCTAAATGTGACTAAATATAGCTGGTATTACAGATTCATAATCAGGCACCTCATAGGAAACTGTCAGATTTCAGCAGTAATTTAAAAATAAGAAGCATTTTTGACTAAAATCTGTGTCTTTGTTTAGCGTAAAGCATCCTGTTAAAGCACAGGAGGAGGCATGAAGCTAACTAAATGTCCTGCAGTGAACTTAACAGCCAATCAGAGGCTACAGTTACAGTCAGATTGCATGAAGCCCATTAATCTAGTTGTTAATGTTTGAATGAGATCATGTAGCAAAAGAAGAAGAGGAAATTGATCTTTTTTAATTTTAGCCTCATCAGCAGCTGACTTGTGCGAGTCCTTCTTTTTCAGCAAACGTTTGGCTAAAAGAGAAGTGTGAGCTTGCAGCAGCTGTTACGGTTTATCTAAGCTTCAAAAGCTGTACTTATGAAAGCCTCTTACGTGATTGCTTCCTGTGTGTTGACTGGAACTTACTGAAAACAACTCCTTTTCTAACACTGGTGAAGATTTTCAAGTTCCAACCAAGAAAAGTCTAAGTGGTGTTTTTATTTCCAGGTGAACTCACGTAGCAGTAGTTTCATGAGACGACTTGTAGATCTGGAGAACAAATGTGTGGAAAAGAAAAGGCGCCTGTTGTGTTTGGATTCTTCTCTGGCTCAGAACCAAACACCCGTTAGTGTTTGTTACACAGGCTAAGATAAGGTTTCTGTTATGCTAATGAAAACATTCACACTGGCTCTGGGCTGAGCACAAAGAATATTAACTTGTTATTTTCTAAATATATCTATTTATAGAGTTCCTTCTCCCTGTCTGCTCTGGGTTTTAAAACATCTAACAGTGTGGATAAACCCATCACGCATTAGTCATCTTTGCATTAAAGAGAAAAAGAAGTCATTCTGAAGAGCCCTCCATCAAATCCATTTCATCCCTTCCCTTTGGACTCTGGACTCTGTAATGCATAGGCCTGCCTGTCTGATCTAACCGGTCAACCAGCAGAGGATTTGCAGTTGCTAATCCATGAGCAGATGAGCATGGGATCATACGGGTGTTTGCTCCCCCTATTTTGTCAAAATCATGAGGACAATTAAATCAGCTAAAGCTGAGCTGGACTGAGGAGAGACAGAAAGGAGTCTCCTAAATGTCATCCTCTCACACATCCTCTGGAACCAGTCTGACCTGGTCAGGGTCACCAGACGCCGGCTGGATGCTGTCCTCAAGTCAAGCTGCACAGGATGATTATTGAATGTTATAGAGTCAGATTATAAGTATTATAATGATGGCAGTTTGAATTATTGATATGTTAAAGTGATTATTTGCATCCATCACTTTGGATTGAAAGAAGATGTATCAGGTTTAAAAACAGAACATTTTAAACGTAAGATAAAAACACACAAATTCACTGTAGATGAATTAGTTTATGAATAACCAATGTTGGTTTGAAGAATGTTTACCCTCCTGACTCTGAATCTGAATCTGGTTTTGATCCTGAATCTGTCTGAATATAAATCTGGTTTTTATCCTGAATCTGAATAAGAATCTAAATCTGGTTTTGATCCTGAATCTGAGTCTGAATGTAAATCTAGTTTTTATCCTGAATCTGAATAAGAATCTAAATCTGGTTTTTATCCTGAATCTGAGTCTGAATCAGATTTTGAATTTGATTCTGAAGTTGACTCTGAATCTGAATCTGATTTTGGATCTGAATCTGATTTTCAATCTGATTCTGAATCAGAATTTAATTTTTATTCTGATTCTGAGACTGATTTTGAATCTGATTTTGATTCCAAATCAGGTTTTGATTTAGAATCTGCATCTGATTATGATCCTGAATCTGTTTCTAAAGCAGATTTTGATTTTGAATCAGAATCAAATTTTGATTTTCATTCTGATTCTGATTCTGAATCTGATTCTGATGTTGATTCTGAAACAGATTTTGAATCTGAATCTGATTTTGGATCGGATTTTGATTCTGAACCAGAAACTGATTTTGATTCTGATTCTGATTCTGATTCTGAATCTGAATCTGAATCTGATTTTGATCCTGAACCAGAATCTGATTTTGATTCTGAATCTGAATCTGAATTTGATTCTGAAACAGATTTTTAATCTGATTCTGATTCTGATTCTGAATCTGATTTTGATTCTGAAACAGATTTTGGATCTGATTTTGATCCTGATTCTGAATTTGATTCTGAATCTGAATCTGAATCTGATTTTGATTCTGAAACAGATTTTGGATCTGATTTTGATCCTGATTCTGAATTTGATGCTGATGATCAAAGAGCTGAAATTGTCCACAGTCTCGACCGATAGTTTAGCAGAGCCTTAAGCATCATCAGATGTTTTTTCTGAGACAGCCCCTGCAGGCTGTTGTGGTTAGGAGGGAGCCAAACTAGAAGTTGGGTATTTTGATCTATTGGTTGACCTACAGTATGTTCTAACCCTCACCTCTGAGCTTTGAGTGATGACCAAATGAACTATGTATGTACAGGTGACCAAAAAGAGTTATCTCAGCATGGTGTTTGGGCTCAGCGTTAGGGTTAGGGTGAGGAGCTCAGACATCCAGTTGGGACTGCTGCTCCTCCACAGTGAGAAGAGTCGTCTGAGATGTATGTGGTCAGGATGATTCCTAGATGCTAGAGGGGTTTCTATCATGTCTTTCTAGGAGGAGATCCCAGAGTTGACTTCAGACATTCTGGAGGGATTCTGTCTCTGGCCTGGGAACACCTGGTATCTCACTAGAGTAGCTGGTGAAAGTGACTGAGTAGAGGATGGACTGGGCTTCCCTGGACCTGGATAAGCAAAGAATGAGATGATTTCATGGTATACTGAAGTGTATTTACATGCATTTTATACATTTTAAAGGCTTTTATTTACAGTCCCATAAAGAGTCAATGTTTCCAGTGTTTTTCCAGATGCTCCAACCAGTCAGAAAGAGAAAGAGAAAACGACTTTCCTCCAGTCCTCATAGCCCGATCTCTGATTCTTTAGCAGAACATCAGTGTGTCTCTGATGATTTTCTTGAAGAGATGAAGCTTCTTTGCTGCCCTTTTAAAAACCAGATCAGCCTCCAAAAGTCTTTTCCTCACTGAGCTGCAGATGCACTCTCACCTGTTACCATTCCTGAACATTTCTGCTCAGGTGCAGCCCCTTTCCCACAACTTGCTCAGCTTCAGGAGATGGTCCTGATGCTTATGGACTTTCTTCACAAATGCATCATAAATGTTTTTTTTGTCTGAAGTTAATTTTTGTGTCACAGTGGGACGTTGTAATTAATATTACTGGTAGGTAATCTGATCACTCTGCAGGACATCCCAGAGTTCATGCAAGTGACCATCATAAAAACTAAGGCAGAAAACATTGTGATGAATAATATTAGTCATTCTCTAAACATTGGATCAGAGTTGGGAGTTGGAATTAGCAGCAACAGTAAAACAACAAAACAATTCACACAAAGCTGCCCAGAAAACACAGTGATGCTGCCTAAAATGTGAACCCATAAATATTAACGCTTTAATACATCTTTGGCATCAAACGGAAGACATCCAATAAATCCAGTTGGATTGTTTGTTTAAATGATTTTAACCAGAGAGTAACTGAAATAAACATTTTTACTCTGACTCAATTAATTAGGTTGATATAAAAAAAGAGTAAATAATTAGCAATTTAGCTCAATTCTCACATCTCTGATGTGCTTTTGTTTTGCTCCTGTGCTTTTGGCAAAAATTCAATTTTAAAGAATAGGATTTACCTAAATGAGCTCTGGAGAAGAGCCATGGTAGAACAATGAAGCAGTAATCCTGCTGCGGCGGCTGACTGCGTTACATTTGAACTAGCTTCACGATGTTTAATCTGCTCTGTCGATGCTTGGTGTTGTGATAGAAAACACCAGCTCACACACACTCCTGCTTCATACCGCAGTGATACTGAGAGCTTTAACTGCCATCAGCATCTGATAAAAGCTTTGATGCTCCCTCTAATGGGTCTTACCTAAGAGTCTAGAAGTAGGATTCTCAGTCTGGATGTGAGAGCTCCTGGGTTGAGATCCTGGACAAGCCCCCATTTATTATCAGCTTTAGTCATGTTAGTAACAAAAAGGAGAGTTCACACTGTAAAACGTCCATTTCCTATCTTTATTTAACCTTTAATAAGTGTGAGGACGTGTGTGAGTTTAGACATCAGAGGTGTAATACCATGTAGAGATAACAAAACCATCAGAAACAGCTGGAAACCTGTTTATTCATGTTGAATGGTGACAGCCAGAGAGAGACCTGCAGAAGCTGTGGGTTTAATAAGACGAGTCACCTCTCAGGTGCTTCAGGTTTAATGATCTTCCTAAAGAAAACAGGCCTGAAGGGAAAGAAGACACTGACCCATCACAATGTACTAAAATATCTTAAAATAGTAAAGGGACATTTGGTAGAAAATAACGACACAGAATATTTTTCTCTACATGCTTGTTCCTTCTCAAAGATAAAAACTTCATAGGGGAACAAGCATAGCTCTATCGGTTTTAAAAAAACCTTTTTAATTTTTCTGAATCTGTGCAGAGCATCAGACTTGATTCTTGAGTCTGGCTGTGGTCTGTCCCTTTCAGCTGCACATTGAGCTGACATCTGTGCAAATTCAGTTAAATTTCATCTTTTTGAACCAGGTGTCTGATGTTCTGTCCCCAGGCTGGGTTCATCACCAGAACTCAGGACTGACTGTGTACAGCACGTGATATGTGGCATATGAGAAGTGAGGACAGTGCTGACAGCTGGAACTGGACAGGAGTTAATACCCCGTCTTCCAGGTAGCAGCTTTGCTGTGTGACTAGTTATGTAAGGTTGGCACCCACACTGCTCTGCAGATTATCAGCAGGAGCCACCAAACAGAAGGGTCTGTCAGTTTGGTTTTTGCTATTAATAAGGCCTCTATGGTCCTCCATATTCCTGGAAAAGATGCAAAATATCAATCTTTTAGTCAGCTGAAATAAGAGAAGGATCTGATTGACAAAAGATGTGACGTGATTTTGTTTTTGAGTTATTACTGGCTTAGCAGGGACCTCTGGTATTTTTAGGACTGTGTGTTTGACAGGATGGCTTCCTGACAGGGATCATAGCTCTAAATGCATTACTGCTCTGTTCTAATCAAAACAATCAATATGTCAAGTTCATTATCAAATACGATTTTGATGAGGTTTTGGAACTAAAAGCAGCAATAACATTTTTATTGTGAAAAGAACATTGTGTCAGTTTGACAGATGTTTATAGTCAGTTAAAGCAAAACTCACTTCAGAGAACAAACAAGACTTCAACATAATGAGCTGTCACCAAAGTGATCACACGTTATAACAAGTATGGTAACTGTATTTATAAAGAGCCAATAACATGGTACCAACTTTGTTAGGAGACATTGGCACCGTGAACACCTTGTCCATCATGGAGAAGAAGTAGAGGTGGAGGAATCTAAATACCTGGGTGTTCACCTGGACAGCTTTTCACAGAAACAAGTGCTTGAGACGTTGTGACGATCCAGGATTTGTCATTTGTAAATTAAACACATTTTTTCATTTCCTGAAAAGTTGCATTTTGGAGATACGAGGTTATCCAGAGAGCGACGATGTTTTCTATAAGTCTGTTGTAGAGAGTGTAATCTCCAGAAATCTGTTGGGGCAACAGCATCAGAACCAGAGATCAGCTGATAAAGAAGGCTGGCTCTGTTCTGGATCCTCTAGAGCTGATTGGACAAAGGAGGACGCTTCATAAAATGAAGAACATGATGGACAACCCTGAGCATCCTCTACACAAGACGCAACAACAGAGTGTCAATGTAAATTTTAATTTTTGTAGCACTTTAGAACAACCAGGGCTGCATCAAAGTGCTTTACAGCAGCAATACAGCCACTAAAATACACATAGCCTCCCCTGAAATTGAGGTTCTTGTGGAAGAAGAGCAGAAAATTTTTGATTAGGTGATCACATGTTGACGCATCACAAATACGCTGAAGTGCTCTGAGTGTCAGAGTGGCTGCAGGTGACTCTGTCAGTGTGACAGAGATGGAGCTCAGCGATGACTGAGACGTGTTTGTAAATGAGGCCCCTGGACCTTAGAAAGAAAATGTAGTTTGGAGATGGAGAGGAAATTAGCCAGAACAGAGCATCTACATTCTTCTTTTTAATGAGAGGTTGAACCACTGCATGTTTGATGACTGGAACAGAACCTGAATTTAGGAATGCATTTATCAGAAGGAGAATGAAAGATCCACCAGTACGAATAACATTCTTTAATAATTTAATTATCTGCATATTAACCTTCTGATTGACACCCGTGTGTCTACAAATATCATGGTGCTTTAAGTGGCTGTGAGTCATCCTCTGCTCCTCTGTGCTACAGGTGTTTCCTGCTTCAGGCAGTGATACACACACTGTCCTTTAGCACTTTGTGCTGATGCTGAGGATGGTGCACCAAACTCTATATTTGCACCTCTCTTTTAGAAGTGTCTCTAACTTAAGTATAGTAAGTTTTCTCTTTATTGCCACATTTATAGAGATGATTTTTGATCTTGCAGAGAGGACAATCACATGTTCAGGCCATATTTTAATCTATTCGCAGTTTTAAATGTAGTGTTAAGTCAGAACCTTGCCACTTCACACTCAACTGTTTCCATGGTGAAAATCAAGGCCTCAAGCAAAGCTGCCACTCTGAATTCACCTAACACCCACCTCCTCTACTACAACTAGAGATTCTGTCCACAAACACCAACAGAACTGGTGATAGAGGTCAGCCCTTGGTGAAGTTCAACATGTACCAGAAACAAGCATGGATATGGCTGCTGCCTCTTCAGTAAGAGGATGATAATAAAAAATAAAACCCTGCAAAGTCCCAGCCCCATCAAGGAAACTGATATTATCAACAAGACAAAAAAGACTGAAGTGAAGTGAAGTGAAAGCAGAACTAACCCATATCTCAATGCTCCTAGCTATGCAACCAGCTGACTTCATTTCAGGCTTATATGCAGAAACATGGAGTTATTGTATAACATAATATTTAATGGCATCTACCCCCTGTCATTTTGTATCCATATTTATGAAGAATGGTATTTGATTTGGGCACCAGAGGCGTCCCTCTGCGCGCAGCGTGCCTGCAGTGAACCTAGCTGAGTGTTAGTGTTGTTTCTGCATCAGGAGAGGAGGCTGGAGGCCTCCGTTTGATAGTGAGGGACTAGAAATAGCTGCGCCTTTCAGGCATGTGTTTTATCTAAAACACTGTTGTGATATTTCATGGACACAGTGGGTTACAGTTAATTCTGACAAAAGAATACTAGGTTTTGATTTCCTTCCTTGTGTTTGGGAGAGGGGCAACGGTGATATAAAATGACAAATGATTAATGGAGTGTATGTTTAAAGTGCTTTTCTAGCCTATTGATCTCATAAAGCACTTTACAGGTAGTCACATTTACCCAGCATGCAGTGGGGAAGCTGGGATCAAACCACCAACCTTCCAACAGGAGGTGACCAGACCCACTGTCCCCTAGAGGTTTACAAGCAGGATTTATTGCAAATAAAAGTAAAATATAATAATTATATCAAGGTAGTTAGTAGGTAGAGCAGGTCATCCTGTAAACAGAGGTTTATCAGTTCAATCCCAGCTCCTGCCCGCTCACCTTGTCATTGAGTTCTTGGACAAGACACTTCATCCACCTTGTCTGTGTGTGAATGGTGGTGGCTAGAGGGGGACTAAACCTCATTAAAAGTAAAACCAAACAAAAAGAGAAAACAACTGAATTCGGCTTTAAACAAAGTTTATTTTTAACAGGCAACACCCACAAGTTCTAAACAGAACACCCCGCTAGAAACCCAGCCTAATGTCTAAACGGAGCACAAAGCTCATAGCCAGACAACAATGGTCAACAACGGCAAAGATCCGTGGCCCCTGAACATCTGTAAGCTGCAGCTTTTTGCACCGGAGAGGAGATGAGACGATGAGGAGCAGCTGTGCAGCTTCTTGGCGTGCCTCTGTCCTTGGTCCTGAACGGGGCATGCAGGAAAGCAAACTAAGGCAGGAGAACAGCCGCTAGGACAGGAGGCTGCTATTAAAGCTACCTGGGCTGCCATTACATTTTTTTTTATTGATCTTATGTGATAGTTACATTTTCTAAAACACTGAATTTAAGGTTTTCATTATCTATAGGACATAATCATCAAAGTTAGATGAAATTAAGGCTTGACACACATGAATGCTGATTTATTTGTGTTGTTTATCTGCAGGTCCTGCTGTTCCTGTTGGAGTGGATGTTCAGGTGGAGAGCTTGGACAGCATATCTGAAGTAGACATGGTGAGTGACCTAAAGGTGTTCAATGCCAGGGAACATAATTCAACCAGTGCTACAGTGGGTATAGAAAAGAATCCCCCCCCCCCCCTTTGAAAGACTTTATGTTGTTGACTTTACATCCTTAAATGAAAACACAAACATTTATTTCACCAGCTTTACTTCTCAAATGCAACCTATAACATCTAACTGGGAAAAAAAAATCACAATTACAGTTCAGAAAAATGTTTAGACATAAAAATGGATCTGGTCGTTCTTCCAAACTGGATGGAAGAACATGAAGGAAACTGGTGAGAGAGAAGAGACTGATGGCCACTCTGAAGGAGTTAAAGCAGAGGTCCGCAACCACCAGTTACCAGACCGGTGCCGGCATGTGGGTCATTTGGTACCATGGATGTCAGAATGGCAGAATAAATAAAAGCTTTGGTTTATTAATTGCATCTATAAGATCCAACCCGGTGTGTTACGTCGCAGTATGAAGCCCACAGCCTGTGATCACCTGCCGACAAGCGAGCTGAGCTGCTCTGTAATCCTCATCTCCTGCTGCACAGCAAAGGAGTGCTCATACGGGCACGTGAGCAGAGTGCAATTCGCGCCATGGTCCAAGGTGAGGCATGAGGACTCTGGTCTGGAGAGCCGAGCCCGAGAACAAAGTGAATGTCCTCATGTGACCCAGTCAGAGCCCAGACCTAAGTCCATAGAGAGGTTTGAAGACTGCAGTCCACCAACACCTACCACCCAATCTGACCCAACTGGGACAGTTCTGTAAAGAGGAGTGGGCAAATACTGGTCCGTCTAGACGTGGAAGGTTGATGGAGAAGAATCTTCTTGTTCTTTTTGTTGTTTTTTTGACTTCTGAATATTTTTCTGAACTGTAATTGTCAGTGTAAAAGGACCAAAAGACAGATGCAGTTTATAAATTAAAAAAAAGGGTGAAATGACACATGGTCAAATCATACTATGAGAGATTCCTTTGAAATGAAAACTTTTCTAACTCTCAAAATCCAAGGGAGGTCCTCCCCTTGGTCTTTGAAGTGTCTTCAGATGTGGTGACCCAGTCCCTGGTTTTCAACTGGAACTCGTCTGAGAAAATCGTCTGGGTAGAGAGTTGTGTAACTTAGGTAAAGATGAATGATCCAATTGATTTTAACAGTTCACTGATATAAACCTAATGCTGTTTCAAAAAGATTTACTGCATCTTGGACTCCAAAACAAATCTTTTGTTACGACAAGGTTATCAAAAGTTTCTTCATTTAATTTCCTGTATTTGCATGGAGAAGTGTGCTCTTTTGTTGGTTTGCTCTCTTGCAGGAGCGTCTTCTGCCTTCTGACCGTCTGAAGTTTGGTTGTTAGCATCATTATCTCCTCGTGGTTTTCAGTTCTTTTTGTCTTAAGGTTTATGCTTGTTAAGCATTTTGAGTGTTCCAGTGGAGATAGTAACTTATTTAAAGGTTACCATGACTGTATAAGTGACTTATGATCTTTTGGTAAGAGCATTTTGGAGCGGGTAGTCACAGCGGCACTCCGGAGGATTTCATCAGGAGAGCAGTTTTTGAATCTAGCGTCCAAAGGCTCCTCCTCAAAACATCTCGACACGCGCGTCCGATCGCGTGTGCGCGCGTGCACACGGCGCATATACTTCGGACATGAACTGTACAGCTCAATGTGTAGGGTTTAATCACTCACAGTTCACAATCTTATTCCAACAATACTACGAGGGTCTGAAGAGCCCTCTCTGTCCCTGCTGCTTCTGATATTAGCTCTGTTAGCAGAGAGCTGCTGCTGGACTCTGAAGCTGAACTTGACTCGGCCCTGGATGAACTTTCTGACCAAAATAAACGCATAATCCTGTCAAGCCTTGCCATTCTGTGAGGTGAAAGGTTTAAAAATAAAAATAAATCCATCTTTAGCTGGAGAATGGGTAGGTTTTTAGTAGAAATGAGCCGTGAGTCCTCAGTGAACGGCTGAGACGGCAGAGAAACACACGGAGCGTCCTGTACGACAGCGCCCCCTACTGGTACAGGTTTGGTCGATGCGCGTGCATGTTGAGAGAATGCAGAAATTTGAATTTCATTGGCTGAACAATGTCGGCGGCAAGAAATAATGGAAAGGGGGCTCTAGGAGGAAGGAGGGTCTTCATCAGAATGACAGATGTTGTGGAACTCAACCCATAGATCATAGTTTAGACCTGAAATATCATTTAAAACATTTAGAAAACTTTGATACAGAGAAAAATGCTCCAGAGAGCCGCTTTAAGGGTCATTTTATTGTGTTTCATAGTCCTAACCCAAACATTTGGATTTATCAAGCTGCATGGTGTTTGTTTATGAATTAAACGTATTATTAGTGTGTTTTTCCTTAAGATGTCCACTGACAAAGCTTTTGTCTCCAATATGATCCAAGTCCTTCAGAGTNTCTCTTGCAGGAGCGTCTTCTGCCTTCTGACCGTCTGAAGTTTGGTTGTTAGCATCATTATCTCCTCGTGGTTTTCAGTTCTTTTTGTCTTAAGGTTTATGCTTGTTAAGCATTTTGAGTGTTCCAGTGGAGATAGTAACTTATTTAAAGGTTACCATGACTGTATAAGTGACTTATGATCTTTTGGTAAGAGCATTTTGGAGCGGGTAGTCACATTAAGCTAGCTCAGTTGGGAGAGTGGCCGGTCTGGTAACCGGAGGGTCACCGGTTCGATCCCCAGCTCTGGCTGGGTTAGATTGTCGTTGTGTCCTTGGGCAAGACACTTCACCCAACTTGCCTGTGTGAATGTGAGTGTGACTGTGTGTGAATGTTGGTGGTGGTCAGAAGGGCCGATGGCGCAGAATGGCAGCCTCGCTTCTGTCAGTCTGCCCCAGGGCAGCTGTGGCTACAGACGTCTGTCGTAGTTTACCACCACCGGTGAGAATGACTGTGTGAATGAATAATGCAACTCTGTAAAGCGTCTTTGAGTGACCTAGAAAAGCGCTATATAAAACTGATGCATTATTATTATTAACACCATAACCAGAGGCTCAAAAAGATGTCCTCTTTCTTTTACTCCATTCCATTCTCATCACTTTCATTCATCTTGATTTTTTTGGCAGCTGCCTGTCATCTGTGCAGATGCTCCAGGAGACCATGTGGGATTAGTCTGCACTATCTAGTTTAGTAGAATGCAGTTCATTAGTACTCCATACCTACACATTGATGGAGCAGCCTGTGCTCATTAGGGAAGATGGTCGAGATCAGCCTGATGCTGATTTATCTCTTCTGAATCCACCTGGAGCAGAGCTCAGGTAGAGCTTCATCTGTCTGAAGTTTTCAAAGCAGCAAGAAAAAACTTGGCTCTATTTCTTTGCTTCCTCCTCCGTGGTCTCTGAGGCAGGGAGAGATTCCAGCAGTGGTAGAAAAACAAACGGCTTCATTTTTGAAGTTCTGGAAGTTGCTGATCACAGATCTGACTGATATCAGTGCTCATATGTCAGCAAGAGAACAGCACCAGGTAAACAGAGCAAAAAAACACATAAAATAAACAAACTGGACCAAGAGCCGGGCAGAGGCTCAGCCAGACAGAGACAGAACCCCTGGTCTGGTCTGTCAGGTCAGGGAGAAGCAGAGCGCTTCAGCCTGACCAGTTCTATAAAGATGGTCTTGGTCCTATAATAGATTTAGAGGATTACTAGGAGACTTCTTGCTGTGGTCATGATGTGTTTCTGAGAGGTCTTCTTTGGTGTAATAATCAGAACTAGACTGTAAAGCTCATTTGGGGGAATTAAATGTTTCACTCAAAGTCAAAATTAATTTAGTGCACGGTGATGTAATTAATTCAACCGTCTGTTCTGGAAGCATGAATTTGATTTAAAACGGTTGTGATGATGTTAAGCTCCTGTCTGCGTGGAAATGAGGATTATGTTGAATTTGGATCTCAAGGTTATGTATTTAAATATTTTGGAATGGAGAGGAGAGACACATGTTTTCAGGGAGATTTAGTGTCCTATCAGAAAGCTGCAGGATGCTGAAAATGGACACAGCTATTGATCTGTTGTTTCCTCACAGAGAGGTCCAGTCAAATAATAACAAACGTCAGAGCTTCAGCTTGAGTTCTCACTTGATTTGAAGAGTTTGGGTCTTGTCGTAACAAACTTTAGGTCCAGCAAATAATAATAATAAAAGGGCTACGAAGTAGGCAACAAATGTTTTATGAATTTTCTCAGTTGGACAAATTAAGGGTAATTTTATTGTGTTTCATAGTCCTAACCCAAACATTTGGATTTATCAAGCTGCATGGTGTTTGTTTATGAATTAAACGTATTATTAGTGTGTTTTTCCTTAAGATGTCCACTGACAAAGCTTTTGTCTCCAATATGATCCAAGTCCTTCAGAGTTAAACAGATTTCCCAGCCGTTCTGAAGAGTGTTTTTGTGTAAAATGTATAAATATTCATTATCTTACCTGTTGTAGGTAGCTTCTTAAACAGCCTCTGTTCAAAGAAAGTTACATCTTTCAGGATTAAAGCTCTGGTTTGAGATCAAAGTGTTGCTGCCCTCCTAACACAGCTCCAGTCCAAGGACGACCCCGATTAGAGGACGACCCCTCTTTCCAAGACTAATCTTCAGAAAAATGACTATATTCACTTTTTAAATAAACTATTTTTATTGAAATTTTGAGAAAGTCAGTTAAATAATAACTTAAGACTGCTTTAATACTAGCCTATTAATCAGGGGTTAAAGTTCTTTGTTGTGGAGACCAATAACTTGATCTAAGGGTACAGAAATAGTGTGGTTTATGAACCAATACAGAGCCAGTCCAGCTGACTGAGGTTGTGACGAGCTCAGAGGAAGGAGGCATGTGGATCGACCGACGCGAGCCCTCCACCTGGACAGAAGTCCGCGCTGAGTCGCTCACACTGAAGCTCCTGCCCTGCGTCTGGAAGTGGACCTGGCTGGACTGGCTCAGGCATTTAAATCCCCAGTGGGCCTTTAACTTTGTGCTGGTCCGGACCGGGACCGGTCGCGGTCTGAGCTGAGCGTCCTGTTGCTGCCGCCTTTACAAAAGAAACCTGTGCCCTCTGCTGCTGCGGTCGTGTAATGACTCCAAATTACTAGACTCCGATTATAAGACGACCCCGCATTTTTACATTATTTTCAACGAAAAAAAAAACTTGTGTCATATTCGGGTCAATACGTTAATTTAAATACAAACTGAATGCAAATGTTTCCTGTTAATCTAAATAAAGGGTACTTTCATACTTATGTGTGCAGTCTGTAGCTCCATAGGAAAGCAGCATGCCTACTAAGTCACACAGACCAATAACTAGAAACATACACCAGCTAAGGCTGTGCAGATTCCCATGCTAATTCCAATATGGATATATTTGGAGTTTGGGAAAGAAAAGGGTGTACACTGAGTTTTGTTCATACATGAGGCGCACAGAGATGGGCACATGAAAAAGTTAGCCCTACATGGTGTTCCAAACAAAGAATTTTTATCATCAGACTCACTGTAGTCATTCCCCATCACAGGGTTCTAAATCCTCCTTAACTTTTTACACAACAAGCGTATTTCCTCTTGTGCAGCGTGTTGCTGCAGCCTTTACTCCTGGTCTTATATAATGACACGAGGAGAACAGGACAGAGGATGATCCGAGGCACGGTGCAGCTGTGATGGGTGGGGAGGGGTGGCGTTGTCTCCTGTCTGCACAAGGTGAAATGAGGCAACATAACAGGAGTAATCTGGAACCAATAGAAACTATTAGTTGTGTCGAGTTAGCATATGTTTAACACTTTGTGGACTGAACATTTAGTCATGAACTAAATAATCCAGCAGCTGTAATCCCAGAGGAATTCATTAAGCCAGAGGAGTCCTGATGGTCATCCTTAATCCACAGACGCTTTCTGTTCTCCCTCTCCACCTCAGGACTTCACCATGACGCTCTATCTGAGGCACTACTGGAAGGATGAGAGGTTGGCCTTCCCCAGCGCCACCAACAAGAGCATGACCTTCGATGGACGCCTGGTGAAAAAGATATGGGTCCCCGATGTGTTCTTCGTCCATTCCAAAAGGTCCTTCATCCACGACACCACAACTGACAACATCATGCTGAGGGTCTTCCCAGACGGACATGTTTTGTACAGCCTGAGGTGAGAACAGGGACTGAACCAGGCCCTGATGCAGCTGGTCTGCAGCTGCTGATGTTTACACTCCTCTTTCACTGCCTTCAGGGTCACAGTTACTGCTGCTTGCAACATGGATTTCAGCCGGTTTCCTCTGGACTCACAGACCTGCACTCTGGAGCTGGAGAGCTGTAAGTATTAACACACCCTGACTTGTTTACTAAGCTGTGCTTCTAATGATTAAAGACCCAGTTTATGTTGACAGCATGTTGCTTCAATCAACCCCTCACTGGCTGAAGGAAGAAACTCTTCTGTCAAATGTCAGCAACTTTTACACTCAGCCTCAGTTGTGATCTTTAAACGTAGTGTATCTAAACCTTCTCCTAAATGAAGTTTAGGGAGAAAGGTCTGCAATAAAATGTTTTAATTATAGCTGCATGTTAAAAAACTGTGAGTTCTGAAGATCTTATCCCCAAACATAGATTTCAGTCTTTTCATCTAAAATACTTTTTAGCTCTTTTAAGTTTTTCAAAGCTTTCTTGGATCAGTAGCTGATTGTTTCTCCTGCAGGTGGTTTTGCTGGCCCTGCTCTGGGAGACTCCCAGGTGTTTGATCTGTACCGGGTCTCTAAATCCTCCGTCCTCCTCAGATTTAATCAGACCTTTTCCCTCTGAAACGTTCAGCTCCAGTGTTGTCCTCTTTCAACCTTTGCTATTCTTCACCATTAGTTTCTGATCCCATTAATTGTTTGTTTTGAATATTCCAAAACACGTTTCGATGTTACAAGTCTTCAGTATTCAAATGATACTTTATCCCATCACAATCTGCAAGTTATCAGTAAGAACTGATTATTTTAAAGGATTACTGGTTGAAATGGGAAACACTATCCAGAGTTCACATTTTAATAATGCTGCAGACATCAATTAATGTCAACAGGTGGCAGCGTTGAGCTGTTTAGTTATGATGAAAACCCACAAAAGTAAAAATAATGAACCCAAAAAATAAAAGCACGTTTATTTTTTGATGCACATCATCCTGTGTGTTTCACCTGCATTCTGCCATCTTTCTTTGTGCTGATGATGTTTTTAAATCCACCACATGGTGCAGGATTCACTCAGAGCATGCTTACCAAGCAGATCGGAACAAGTTCATATTTTATGTATTGTTGATTACCTTGTTTTTAAACTAAAATGCAAACTTGATTAATTGGCCTTTTACCTTTAAGTAAAAAAAGTGCATTTCCTTCAGTGATAATAGCAGCATCCAGTGAGTTAAACTGAGTATGTTGTGTTGAAATGAACGTCAGGTTTTATGCTCATCATGCTACCTGCTTCTCCTCAGCATCAGATTCACCTGCTGGTGTGAACACACTCAGCAGGTTGGAGCCATGAGCTTCTTTTTAGATCACAGTTTTCCCGACTTTCACAAACACAACAAGCAAAAGAGAGAAAGACTGAGAAATCTGTTCATGTTGTAGTGGATGAAGAACAGAGAAACTCCTTAAAATTGTAAAAAATAAAAATAAATCTCACTGAATCAGGATGGCATTTCTGAGTCCATAAGTAACATGTTCCTTTTTCCTTGATGTGTATGTAGGACATTAGTGTGGGTCCTTTCTCCCTGATGGGATTTCCTTGATGTTTTTTTTATTCACAGTCTGATTTCTGTCCCACAGATGCTTACACGGATGAGGACCTGATGCTGTACTGGAAAAGTGGTGATGAGTCTCTGAGCACAGACGACAGGATCTCTCTGTCTCAATTCCTCATTCAGAAGTTCCACACCACCTCCAGACTGGCTTTCTACAGCAGCACAGGTAAACAGATATTTATCTGAGATCATTTGTCTGAAGGTCTAATGGGACCTGAGACATGCTGTCATTATCTCAGTTCACACTCTGGTTAAAGCACATTCATCTCAGCTATAACATGACATAATAACATAAACTATCAAAGGAAATGTGTTTATGTTGAGGCAGATCACAGCGTTTCTGTGTTGAAGTTATAAATAATGAATAGCTTCCTGAATGGCCTCATTCTGTAGAAATGGTGTTTACGCCCCTAAGCATTGATAACAGCTGAATGCATCCAAGACCACAAAGTGTTGCTTCTGTCTTAAAACAGCTCAGATCTCTGCTATTCTACAGTGTGAAGTTTGATTTATAAACCCCTACATTACCATTTAGTCGCATTACACTGATACTGCAGAGGGAATATTAAGAAGAACTACATTTAGCTGCTGCTAGTGATGCTTACTCTTGTAAAAATGGATATTGATATTGGTATCAGTACTGGAGCGGTACAGTGACTCTCAGCTCTGGTTTTACATCAGCTGTAATACAACACCAACCCTTTACTGGGTCAGAGGAAAGAACCGCTGTCATCAGGAGCTGGAGGCAGAACAACATGAGCCCATCGTCTCTCATCTTCCTGCTTTTTGTGTGTTTTTAATAACACTGTTTAATAATAATAATACATTTTATTTCAGGCGCCTTTCAAAACACCCAAGATCACCGTACAATTAAAATCCACAGTAAAAAAACTTCAACAAATAAAACCACTAATTTAAACAACCAGCATAAAACAATCAGAATAAAACAGCCATAATTAATAAGGTGCACAGTAAAAACACAATAAGACAGAAAAGCCGACGGATACAACCGTCATAAAATCATAAAACAACCAAAAACACAGCGGTCATTACACAGAGTAGGCAGTTTTAAATAGGTGAGTTTTCAGCCTGGATTTAAAAAGCTGGAGAGATGTGATGTTTCTCAGGTCAGCAGGGAGAGAGTTCCACAAGGAAGGGGCAGATCTGCTGAATGCTCGTTCCCCCATGGTGGTAAGTCGAGCGGGAGGAACGTGTAGATTTACAGAAGCAGAGGAACGGAGAACTCGAGAGGGTATGGAGATTTGGATGAGTTGGGAAATGTAAGAAGGGGTGAGGTAGTGTAAAGCCTTGAATGTAAGCAGAAGGAGTTTGTAAATAATCCTATATTTTATTGGCGGCCAGTGAAGTTGTTGCATTTCCGGAGTAATGTGAGCGGTAAGAGGAGTTTTGGTAATAGTGCGAGCCGCAGCATTCTGTACTAACTGTAACTTGTGCAGAGAGTTTATAAACATTGTCAGCTGTTTTAATAACATCAGCTGTGTGATGGATTTTTTGTTCACATTGATGTTTAACAAACACCAATCAGAGCTCAGTAACAGCATTTATAAAACAAACTGATGACAATGAGACGTCTGTTTGCAGGAATAACAAGAAATCCTGTGATCTGTAGGTAAACTGTCTCCCTACACTGTGATCTCCTACAGAAGGGATGTTTTGGGAGAGGCCGTGGTACGTTGGTTTAAAAATATGCTCTCTTGCTGGAAAACTCCACATAGCTGCTTTAAGTTGATCATTTTGTTGACATTAAAGATGAGATGATTGTTGCCACCATTCCACAAAGTGGTCCACCAGGTCTCTGGACTCAGTCTCTGGTCCATCTCTGATCCAGAGTCATCTGAATGTTTCTGCAGACATGCAGGACTTCAGAGGCTGAATTGTATTAAATTCACTGGAGAAATCAAAGAACATGATCCTGACAGAGCTGCTGCTTTGTCCAGATGACTGTGGGTTTGCTGAAGCAGGTCTGTGATGGCGTCTTCAACTCCAACCGCTCTGTGAAAAACAAACTGCTGATTGACTCATGAATCACTATAAACGTTAGAAGACTGGAACGCTGTGACATGCTGACTAGTGGTTAGCTCATCAGTCCTGAAGGACATAAACTCTATGTAGTTATTTATAACTTTTACACAGAAACACTTTAAAATGGCTGGTTAGGTTAGACTAAGTGTGTGTGTGTTCATTCTGCTGCTTGATGAAAAACATTGCATACAAACACTTTTCCTATTTGATGCATCTTTGACTGTATTATTTATTAGAGTCGAAATAACTCATGTCATTTATTTATCCATTATTGTGCAAAAACAACTAAACAATCCCTCTTTTTCCAACCTGCTGTCATTTTGTCTTTAAAATCCTTTGGACTCCTGATTTAGATTCAAACACAAAATACTCATAACAGACACATTGATGGAGAAACTAAAAACTGATTGTTTTTACTTTCTGCCATAATTGATCACAATAAACTAAAGACTTTTAGCAGCTGTGATGATTTTTGTTGTGGATTGAATTGTGACCTGCAGTCAGTAAAGTACTGTGTGTTTTATTTACTGGTATTTGTTGAAAATGCAACAATAATGTTGCAGAGGCTGAACTTACCTGATGATGATTTGGGTTTTTCTCATCATTATATCCCTCTTCCACAATCCTGTCATTATGTTCTACATACCTCGTTTGATTTTATTCTTTACCCCGTCTCCAGGCTGGTACAACCGTCTGTACATCAACTTCACTCTGCGGCGTCACATCTTCTTCTTCCTGCTGCAGACCTACTTCCCTGCCACTCTGATGGTCATGCTGTCCTGGGTGTCCTTCTGGATCGACCGCAGGGCGGTTCCTGCCAGGGTCTCATTAGGTCTGAACACTAAACCTGTGCTGCCTCAGATTAACCAAACAGGAATCAGCCTTTCTGTTATGGTTTAGGTGTGTTCTGAGTTAATATGAGAGTCTGTAATGAGACTTTCTGCAAAAACAATAAGACTCATCACTGTATACCACCTCTCGCCACCAAGTGGCGCCATAGACTTACTTTAGAGTTGAACCCACTCCAGTAAATTGCTGATGTTCAGGAAACAGTGTAGTTTAATGTCAGCTAGTTCAAAAACCATTTGATATCATATATTCTTGCTTCAGCATACAGATGTGCTCTGTAAATCACAGCTTCATATCTTTACTCATGGGATCAAATTTATGATTGAGCCTCAAAAAAACATGGTTCCAGATTTTGTCCAAGCAGATTTCACTTGAGCTGGGTCAACTGGGTCCATTTTCCAGGAGACTGTCTCAGTCAGGTGGAGCAATATCTCATACAAGCTGCAGAACACAACACCTGGAGGACGTGGCTCCAGAAAAAAAAGAGGATGAGTGGTAACATAACTGAGAGACTGAAGTCCAGATCCAGAGTCAAAACCGTCTATAGCTGAATCAGGTTGGACAGATCTCATGAGAAGGTGAGTGAAGTTATGAGGCTGAAAGTTTTCAATATTTAGAACATCTGTATGCTGAAGCAAAATCATGAAATTCGTAAAATTATATAAAGTTTAGTCCTTTCCATCAAACTGTTAAATGGTCAAAATCCAGTGAATTTGTTTCACGGCATCTATGGATACAGTCTCATTATTTGAAATAAGTGAACAGTATAGATAGGATTAAATAAAGAGTACTGATAAGGCTACAGTAAATGACCTGACTGTGACTTTTCCTCTGCGTTTGTCTCTTTCCTCTATTCTGTGTTTCAGGTATAACGACGGTACTCACCATGTCCACCATCATTACTGGAGTCAACGCCTCTATGCCGAGGGTCTCCTACATCAAAGCTGTGGACATCTACCTTTGGGTCAGCTTTGTGTTCGTGTTCCTTTCTGTGCTTGAATATGCAGCCGTCAACTATCTGACCACAGTGAGGGACGGTAAAGACCGGAAGCTCAGAGAGAAAGTGAAGGAACGGGTGAGCATTCAGAAGTTACACATACACAGAATGTCCCAGGAACTTTAACCGAGTCGTGATGTCTTTCCTGTCTTTCACCCAGTCCCAATCGCTGTCCTGTGCTTGTGGCATGCCTCACAGCAAGACCATGATGCTGGATGAGACGTATGTTGCGGATGCTAAAAGTCTGTCAGGTTATATCAGAACCTCTGAGGGTTCTGAAGACGCCATGGACAATCAGGAGCGAATGGTGGTGCATCTAGCTTTGGACAACGAGTCCACGGGGACCAGAAAGAACTGCATCCATGGCTTCTGCTTCATCCAGAACACCCACGTCATCGACACCTACTCTCGCATCATCTTCCCAGGAGCCTACATCCTGTTTAATCTGATCTACTGGTGTGTGTACTGCTGAGCTGAGTGAGAACCTATGAGCTTAATCTTCAGCAGGAAAACAAAACATTTATTGACTTTAGGAGAGTCGTCTCTGGTCTGAAAGTTCCAGGGAAGATGGCTGAGGGACCTACCAACCACCTCTGGCTCACGTTGAACTGCTGATTGCATCACTTCTACAGACCAAACTGATTCTCCTTCCAGAACCAAAAACTGATCTGAACCCAGAACGTGAACTACAGCTGGTTCCTCGCCGATCTGTTCCCGTTTGTACAAAAATAAAACAGAAAAGAGCTTGCTGTTTGTGCGGTTTTGCCTTTTATCTACAGAGGTGACCAGCAGTCAGGTGTTTTTGTGTAACAGTTTGTTGTTGCTGATCTCCTGTGTTGTTGTGTTTCTGTGATATGCAGCGCTGAATCAGTGAGGTTATTATTAACATGTTTCACACAGATCAGGTCTCAGGGATGAAAAATCTGAGCTCCCAGTCTATCAATGGACTTAATGAACCCTGAAGTCCAACAAAAAGCACTAAACTACATGATTTGAACTGAGTTAGGTTTAGCTAACAGCTGCATGCAGAGGATGGGTTTTACTAAGTAAATGATAAAAAAACGTTGGTATTTTCTTGAATCCAAGGTGCTTCAACATCGATCTAGATGTTTCATTGACCTTTCACAACAAAAGCCTCTAACGTAAATACACACCTCAAAACATGTGGAGCTTTTAATATCATTTAATTCTGCTCTATAATATAAATCTAACTATTTTATGGGTTTTGGGTGTTTTGGGGTACATGTGTATGTTCGAGACTCTTATTGTGAAGGATTAAAGGAAGTTATTTGTATTCATGCTGCAACAGATGTAGCTAAAACTGTATTAATTTAGAGCTGATTGAGTTAATTAATTTTGAACATTATTATTTAGAATAATGTTTAAACACTTAGACAGATTTTTTATTTCTAAATAAATGTGTCAAAACAGTGATTTGAATGATTTTCACTCTGTTTTTACTGTTAGGAGGAGCTAAATGGGACCAAATGTAGCTGTTAAAGGTAAATGTGGCAGAAATTATCCGTTAGTTTTTGTAATGTATTCATTAGTTTACCAGTGACACACCATAGATCTTGGTATTTATTGATAACACTATGTTGAAAAAACAAAGGCTGTAGCTAATAAAGGAACATTTCACTACGATTCACTTACAGTCACATGAACATTGGCTGGCAGATGTTTCACTTAGAGATGCACTGATCCACCTTTTTCAGTCTTGATACCGATCCTGATAATTTGTCTGTGTGGATCGGTCGATACCCAATATCCACTGATACTATTGCAAACACTAAAATATTGTAATATTAGACATAATAAACCTCAAACACAATATATATTGGACAAGAAAACCCTCAAAATTGTCTAACATTTGTAATTTGTGAGTTACAATGTAAAGTAATGTAGTTTGCCACTTTATTCCTCTGCTCATAATTAGGATAAAGTGTAGTAAATAATATCCGATCCAGTACCGGTATCGGTGCATCCCTAGTTTCATTAATTTTTGGTTTAAAATCCAGTTCTTCTATCCTTCATTTTTCCTGCTACTAAACATTTAACAACACTCACCCCTCCAGCCAAATGTCATGAAAAAGAAAAGACGACTTGGTCTGTCATTTAAACTGTGTGGAAATTTGATTGAGAAGTGAAAAACTGTCTTGAACACAAAGCCTGATATTCATCATCTTTGAGCTGTTTGGTCCACATCAGACAGGTTAACTAAAGCTCAGTTTCCAATGTATCTTTGGCTAAAACTGGAAATGCCAAAAATGATAAGAAGAGCCTAATTTTATATATCACTTTCTGGGCTAATTAAAGCGGCACTCTGGCGCATTTTTCTCTGTATCAAAGTTTTCTAAATGTTTTAAATGATATTTCAGGTCTAAACTATGATCTATGGGTTGAGTTCCACAACATCTGTCATTCTGATGAAGACCCTCCTTCCTCCTAGAGACCCCTTTCCATTATTTCTTGCCGCCGACATTTTTCAGCCAATGAAATTCAAATTTCTGCATTCTCTCAACATGCACGCGCATCGACCAAACCTGTACCAGTAGGGGGCGCTGTCGTACAGGACGCTCCGTGTGTTTCTCTGCCGTCTCAGCCGTTCACTGAGGACTCACGGCTCATTTCTACTAAAAACCTACCCATTCTCCAGCTAAAGATGGATTTATTTTTATTTTTAAACCTTTCACCTCACAGAATGGCAAGGCTTGACAGGATTATGCGTTTATTTTGGTCAGAAAGTTCATCCAGGGCCGAGTCAAGTTCAGCTTCAGAGTCCAGCAGCAGCTCTCTGCTAACAGAGCTAATATCAGAAGCAGCAGGGACAGAGAGGGCTCAGACCCTCGTAGTAGTGTTGGAATAAGATTGTGAACTGTGAGTGATTAAACCCTACACATTGAGCTGTACAGTTCATGTCCGAAGTATATGCGCCGCGTGCACGCGCGCACACGCGACCGGACGCGCGTGTCGAGATGTTTTGAGGAGGAGCCTTTGGACGCTAGATTCAAAAACTGCTCTCCTGATGAAATCCTCCGGAGTGCCGCTTTAAT
>SSNR01000281.1:578316-673825 GCA_006937965.1 Callopanchax toddi
CGGACGCGCGTGTCGAGATGTTTTGAGGAGGAGCCTTTGGACGCTAGATTCAAAAACTGCTCTCCTGATGAAATCCTCCGGAGTGCCGCTTTAAGGACTGGCCAACCTGAAACAGCCATTTAGGAGTATTTCTGGTCATTAAGTGTTGTGAGGCAGGTTGTGTTCTAATAAAGTCTCAGTTAAAGTTTCAGTGACCTCTAGTGACCCTTCTTCAGACCTTCACAAAGCAGCCTCAGCCACAGAGACTCTGAAGTTGCAAACGCGATATCCTGGATCCAAGCAGCAGATGGGGCTGAGTGACTTTTCATTAACCCTGTAAAAGGTCATATTAGCACATACTGGCTCATGGAAAATATTTAAACATATGAAAAATTTACATAGTGTGACTTTAAAGAAAACCTGAGGCTCAGGTTTAGTTTGGAGTCTGTGTTACCATGGTAATATACTCAGATAGTAACCTACTACTCTTCCTGGGAATGAAAACAGTGTTTTTCTAAACTCAGGGTTTATATTCAAAGCTGCTTTCAGGAGAACACCAGTAAATGCAGCAGCAAGAGCAGATCAACATAAAACAGTCTCAGGGAAAACATTTTTATCAACCTGAAAATAAATTACCAACAAAAACAACAGGAAACACGCCTAATGAACCACAGAGAAAAGCAGCTTCCACCATCTGATCCATTACTAATCCAGGGTTTTTGCACTTTTGCCAAAATCAGAACAAGCACTTTCATGGTAAACAGTACATATATACTCTAAATAATTGTTTTATTCTCTTTATTCTTTAAAGTTAATGTTATTTTGCTAACCAATCAACTGCAGTTTTAAACACATTTTATTAAATATCCAATCACTTTCAAACACTTGACAATTCCACTAATAGTAAAAGTATTCTTAGTGAACATATCAGAACCTGATCAATTCAGCTGTAATAGATAAAGTTTATTTGAAAAGTAAAAAAAAGTTTTTCATTTCTTATTTTCCTTTTTGGCACAGATGGTATCCCATAAATCAGCAGTGAGTTTTTACGACAGCGGCCCGTTTGACGGCAGGAGGGTTTTGTTTTGTTTTCTAGTTCAGCAGCAGGGACCGAGGCACGAACCGGAGCCCCGTCTGTCTTAGAGGTGAGTTTAAACCACTGTTTTGTTGTTGTTTCGTTTGTTTCCGGGCTCTCGGTACCGACTGGAGCGGACAGCTCTGATTTTGGTTACTGGAATGAGTTTTAAACCAAATCACAGCAGCTTTTGATCTGGTTCTGAATCCAGATCAACCACAGACCAGGAACTAGCCTGTAACTTCTGTGTATTCCTGTTCAGGTGCTCTGTTAAATGATGCTCTGAGTCACAGNAATCCAACTATGTGAGAGTTAAGTCCTAAAAAGAGTTGGTGTTAATCTGGAGAGTTAAATCTAAGCAACGCTGTTATGTGTTAAATTTAAAATTAACACCCAACAGAGTTTCTCCCAGAATTCCATATCGCTTGCCTAAAAGAGCGGGACACAGCATTTTCAGGCGGACTCTTCAATGTGTAGATGACATTGTGGCAAGGTAAGTCCAATTTTAACATTAACATGTATTTGGTGGGCACATTAATGTTCCTTCTGTACAAGAATGTTGATAAATGTACTCAATTTGCTTAAACCTATGTACACGTTTGTACAACTGGACATTTTTAGGTTAAAACTAAAGAGATGTAGCATGCGCCCGAAGCCTCAGGCCAGCACCCCCGGTGGTAGCTGTGGTTAACTTGTGCTAGTCGATAGCCAGCTGGCATAGCCATTTGAATGTTGCTGTGCTACATTTAATTATTTTTATCATAATTTGTCTTTACATTTCATTAACGATGGGAAACCGTCCTTGTTGGTGTGGAACAGGACAGCCTTTCCTCCTGTGTGTCGGTGAAAAGAAGAACAGCATCCAAAGATACTACATCATCATCGACCATAAGGCCATCCCTTGCAAAGCACAGACCTCCATGGCAGCTTTCGTTGAGCTCTTAAAGCACATTTCGTCTTCAGTGTCAACTACCATGAATCCCTCTACAACTTCTATACGTTCATCCAAACCACAGTTTACAACATTGATGTGGGAAGTGCCAAGGAAATCCCCAGAGTCAAGGAACTAAGAGCGAGACTTTTGCACAACGCTTGAGGTGATAAATATCCTTGGATGCAAATATGTTTATGTCTGTCTGACATATAGAGTGGATGTTCTTGATTTTGATGAGCATTTCAATGCATACTGCATCAGTGAGAGCAGACTAATTTTCTGTTTTACCTATCAAGAAGTTAGTTTATTACAGACCCTATGACAAACAGTTTTCCAATGAGATGTGTGAAAAAACACAATGTGCCACATTGCTATATTGTGTGATCTTGTGTTGTGGCTATTGAAAAGCCAGTGCTGTTTTTATGTGGTGTGCTTGTTTGAAATACAGGTTGTTTTAAACTGGAACTTGTGTGGGCTTCTTTTTAAACTATAATGTGCTATCTATGTTGTAGAAAGTGAAACTCCCAGTAGTATTTAAAAATTCAGATTTCTATGTTGTTATTTAACACTTTCCAAAGTGTTGTTATAAATTGAACCTGAATTGGTGTTCATAAAACACTCTGATAGTGTTTATTTTTAACTCTTTACACTGGTGTTGAGAAATTCAGCACCAATGAGTGTTACATTTCAACTACTGAGAGTGTTGTTTCAACTCTGCCACGGTGTAAATTGATCAACACTTTCAAAAGTGTTGTTCTAACTCAATCTAGTGTGGACCAATATAGACACTTTGAAAGTGTTTAATTTGACTACCTAGGAGTTGAATGAACACTTCTGAATTTGCTGTGTAGCTATGCAACCAGCTGACTTCATTTCAGGCTTATATGCAGAAACATGGAGTTATTGTATAACATAATATTTAATGGCATCTACCCCCTGTCATTTTGTATCCATATTTATGAAGAATGGTATTTGATTTGGGCACCAGAGGCGTCCCTCTGCGCGCAGCGTGCCTGCAGTGAACCTAGCTGAGTGTTAGTGTTGTTTCTGCATCAGGAGAGGAGGCTGGAGGCCTCCGTTTGATAGTGAGGGACTAGAAATAGCTGCGCCTTTCAGGCATGTGTTTTATCTAAAACACTGTTGTGATATTTCATGGTCACAGTGGGTTACAGTTAATTCTGACAAAAGAATACTAGGTTTTGATTTCCTTCCTTGTGTTTGGGAGAGGGGCAACGGTGATATAAAATGACAAATGATTAATGGAGTGTATGTTTAAAGTGCTTTTCTAGCCTATTGATCTCATAAAGCACTTTACAGGTAGTCACATTTACCTAGCATGCAGTGGGGAAGCTGGGATCAAACCACCAACCTTCCAACAGGAGGTGACCAGACCCACTGTCCCCTAGAGGTTTACAAGCAGGATTTATTGCAAATAAAAGTAAAATATAATAATTATATCAAGGTGGTTAGTAGGTAGAGCAGGTCATCCTGTAAACAGAGGTTTATCAGTTCAATCCCAGCTCCTGCCCGCTCACCTTGTCATTGAGTTCTTGGACAAGACACTTCATCCACCTTGTCTGTGTGTGAATGGTGGTGGCTAGAGGGGGACTAAACCTCATTAAAAGTAAAACCAAACAAAAAGAGAAAACAACTGAATTCGGCTTTAAACAAAGTTTATTTTTAACAGGCAACACCCACAAGTTCTAAACAGAACACCCCGCTAGAAACCCAGCCTAATGTCTAAACGGAGCACAAAGCTCATAGCCAGACAACAATGGTCAACAACGGCAAAGATCCGTGGCCCCTGAACATCTGTAAGCTGCAGCTTTTTGCACCGGAGAGGAGATGAGACGATGAGGAGCAGCTGTGCAGCTTCTTGGCGTGCCTCTGTCCTTGGTCCTGAACGGGGCATGCAGGAAAGCAAACTAAGGCAGGAGAACAGCCGCTAGGACAGGAGGCTGCTATTAAAGCTACCTGGGCTGCCATTACATTTTTTTTTATTGATCTTATGTGATAGTTACATTTTCTAAAACACTGAATTTAAGGTTTTCATTATCTATAGGACATAATCATCAAAGTTAGATGAAATTAAGGCTTGACACACATGAATGCTGATTTATTTGTGTTGTTTATCTGCAGGTCCTGCTGTTCCTGTTGGAGTGGATGTTCAGGTGGAGAGCTTGGACAGCATATCTGAAGTAGACATGGTGAGTGACCTAAAGGTGTTCAATGCCAGGGAACATAATTCAACCAGTGCTACAGTGGGTATAGAAAAGAATCCCCCCCCCCCCTTTGAAANTTAAAGCGGCTCTCTGGAGCATTTTTCTCTGTATCAAAGTTTTCTAAATGTTTTAAATGATATTTCAGGTCTAAACTATGATCTATGGGTTGAGTTCCACAACATCTGTCATTCTGATGAAGACCCTCCTTCCTCCTAGAGACCCCTTTCCATTATTTCTTGCCGCCGACATTTTTCAGCCAATGAAATTCAAATTTCTGCATTCTCTCAACATGCACGCGCATCGACCAAACCTGTACCAGTAGGGGGCGCTGTCGTACAGGACGCTCCGTGTGTTTCTCTGCCGTCTCAGCCGTTCACTGAGGACTCACGGCTCATTTCTACTAAAAACCTACCCATTCTCCAGCTAAAGATGGATTTATTTTTATTTTTAAACCTTTCACCTCACAGAATGGCAAGGCTTGACAGGATTATGCGTTTATTTTGGTCAGAAAGTTCATCCAGGGCCGAGTCAAGTTCAGCTTCAGAGTCCAGCAGCAGCTCTCTGCTAACAGAGCTAATATCAGAAGCAGCAGGGACAGAGAGGGCTCAGACCCTCGTAGTAGTGTTGGAATAAGATTGTGAACTGTGAGTGATTAAACCCTACACATTGAGCTGTACAGTTCATGTCCGAAGTATATGCGCCGCGTGCACGCGCGCACACGCGACCGGACGCGCGTGTCGAGATGTTTTGAGGAGGAGCCTTTGGACGCTAGATTCAAAAACTGCTCTCCTGATGAAATCCTCCGGAGTGCCGCTTTAAGGACTGGCCAACCTGAAACAGCCATTTAGGAGTATTTCTGGTCATTAAGTGTTGTGAGGCAGGTTGTGTTCTAATAAAGTCTCAGTTAAAGTTTCAGTGACCTCTAGTGACCCTTCTTCAGACCTTCACAAAGCAGCCTCAGCCACAGAGACTCTGAAGTTGCAAACGCGATATCCTGGATCCAAGCAGCAGATGGGGCTGAGTGACTTTTCATTAACCCTGTAAAAGGTCATATTAGCACATACTGGCTCATGGAAAATATTTAAACATATGAAAAATTTACATAGTGTGACTTTAAAGAAAACCTGAGGCTCAGGTTTAGTTTGGAGTCTGTGTTACCATGGTAATATACTCAGATAGTAACCTACTACTCTTCCTGGGAATGAAAACAGTGTTTTTCTAAACTCAGGGTTTATATTCAAAGCTGCTTTCAGGAGAACACCAGTAAATGCAGCAGCAAGAGCAGATCAACATAAAACAGTCTCAGGGAAAACATTTTTATCAACCTGAAAATAAATTACCAACAAAAACAACAGGAAACACGCCTAATGAACCACAGAGAAAAGCAGCTTCCACCATCTGATCCATTACTAATCCAGGGTTTTTGCACTTTTGCCAAAATCAGAACAAGCACTTTCATGGTAAACAGTACATATATACTCTAAATAATTGTTTTATTCTCTTTATTCTTTAAAGTTAATGTTATTTTGCTAACCAATCAACTGCAGTTTTAAACACATTTTATTAAATATCCAATCACTTTCAAACACTTGACAATTCCACTAATAGTAAAAGTATTCTTAGTGAACATATCAGAACCTGATCAATTCAGCTGTAATAGATAAAGTTTATTTGAAAAGTAAAAAAAAGTTTTTCATTTCTTATTTTCCTTTTTGGCACAGATGGTATCCCATAAATCAGCAGTGAGTTTTTACGACAGCGGCCCGTTTGACGGCAGGAGGGTTTTGTTTTGTTTTCTAGTTCAGCAGCAGGGACCGAGGCACGAACCGGAGCCCCGTCTGTCTTAGAGGTGAGTTTAAACCACTGTTTTGTTGTTGTTTCGTTTGTTTCCGGGCTCTCGGTACCGACTGGAGCGGACAGCTCTGATTTTGGTTACTGGAATGAGTTTTAAACCAAATCACAGCAGCTTTTGATCTGGTTCTGAATCCAGATCAACCACAGACCAGGAACTAGCCTGTAACTTCTGTGTATTCCTGTTCAGGTGCTCTGTTAAATGATGCTCTGAGTCACAGGAAGCTGTTTTATTGGCTTGTTTTAGTTTAAAATCTGCTGACTTTCCCTTTTTATGTTTATGTAATGACCATAAATCACTGCTAACATCACAGCCTCAGGGCGGGTTTTGGAGCCCAGCTGCTGACTAGTTTACACACTGGCACTATATTAGATACACCTCTTTAATTGCTTATCTAAATAGTCACAGAGCAGCCACTCAGTGCTTTTAGACTTACTGAAGATAATAAGATATTAAATATATATCTGCAGACATTTCTAATTACACAGTTGCTAGCCAGTCAGTTACTGATGTCTGAAGATGTCCAAAGCAGTTTGGTCATGTCTGGTTGGAACTTTCTTTGGTTTGAATGAATTTGCATTTGGAGCTTCAGTGTCGTCAGAGAGCCAGACTGATGGAGACGTGTTCAGTTTAATTCTTATTTTTTGCTTGTTTTCCAGGATGCATTTGTGTTTATGGTTCCAGAGATTAAGTTTTTCAGAGAACAAAAATAAATACATAGAATAACTAACAGGGATCCTGTTCCCAATAAGTAAACACAGGAGAATAAAATAATACAGGAGTAAGTAAGTAAGTAAGTAAAGTTTATTTATATAGCACCTTTCACAGAAAAAAAATCACAAAGTGCTTCACAGAAAACAGAATCAAACATGATAAAATTAATAAAACAAACAAAATATCATTACAAATCAAAATAATTAAACAACAACAGGAGGGTGTCAAATAAAAGTTAAACAGTAGAGACAAAAATAATAAAATGCATGATGTTGGTTTAGTCTGTGTAAAGACTTAAAATATACAGTGAAGAATTAAATTTAAATGAAACGTTACCTGTTAATGATGAGTTTTCTACAGTCAGAAACATGACATCCTTCAGCTGTAGAGATATCTGTGGGTCAGCTGACCTCCAGAGGATGGAACGTTTGTATTTTGTTAGTAGGGGTGGGAGACATGGTGAAGTGTTGATGATCTTAGAAGCTGAGACTAGAATCATCTGTAGGCCAAGTTCTGTTTTCAGACAGTAGACGGAGCAGATTTAGAGACTTTAACCCAGAGATGGGTAATCCTGGTCCTCCAGGGCCACAGTCCTGCATGTTTTAGGTGTTTCTCTGCATAAACACACCTGATCTGAATTAGTGGTGATTAAGAGGCTTCTGATATCCTGGAAACACACTAAGGAGGTTGTTCAACGTTTAAATCAGGTGTGTTGAAGAGATGAAACCTCTAGAACACGCTGGATATCGACCCTCAAGGACCAGGATTACCCACCTCTGGTTTTACCTGATGATTACCTCTGGCTTTGCCCTGTTACCATGACGTTACTGTGAGCTAGTGATTTACGTCACACTGTGGTAATATGTTAGCATTACCAGCGCCTGTTAGCAGCATAATGCTTTGTCTAGTAGCTGTTATCTCATGTTGCTATAAATTGGACCAGATCCTTCACTGCTGCTGTCAGTAACACCATGTTGTGTTGTTTAATAATTCTGATGCTGTTCAGTATTTTTGTTGAGTGAATTTTGTTACACAACTCTCCTCTCAGCCATCCAGCCAGTGTTATTGGCTAAATTAAATATCCTTTATTTAAATTTGATCAGAAACATTAATGAACTGAATTGTTCTGTTCTATATTTTAGGGAGGTTTTTACAGAGGGGAAATAGTTTGTTCAGTAACTTTTAAAATATTTATAAAGGAGAGTTAAAATTGTGATTTTATGGGTATTAATTTGGAGAGTTCATCATGTCACCCATAAAGACCCAGTAAAAGTAGATTACACTGATATGAATGTTTAAATAATCCCATGCAGTGGAGCCTCACAGCCATCCATCTGCCTGGATCCCCAGGGAGCGGATTAGTACAGTACACTGCTGACAGGGTCAGAGGTCAACAGGTGTATAATGGACACATAAGGCACTCTAATGGATCACAGGCTAGGGGGGATCCTTAAACCCATACTGTGAGAAATGGACCTGAAATATGAACATTATGAGGGATTATCATGAAACAGGATGGATCTCAGCACTATAACATGTTATCTGATCACTGTGGAAACGTTAAATTCAACCTAATAAGGCATCAGATTCAGCTGTGTTTATTACAGATACATTATCCTGGTGAATCAGAAGAAATGCAGAAAAGGGAACATTTAGTTAAATAATGAAATAAGCAGACAGCTGCATTATTGTTGTGTGACCCAGTTTTTACAGACATTTAACAAAAACAACATAATGGAGAAAAAAACATCAGCATGTAGAGAAAACCCTGAAAGAGACTTTAAACAATTAACAAAGAGACCTGTTTCAACTCGATTGTGTTTTTAATGACAAAATAGTCAAATCTAAATATTGTGTGAAAACCAGAAGTGATCTAAAGTCTGAAGATAATAACCACCACAAACCAGCTGTGAGATATTTAACAGCATTGTTTTTTTTCTGATTCTTAGTCTCAGTGAGCGCTTTGATTCCTGGTTTTCTACAAAAATGACAGGTGTGACAGGAAGCTGTGGGTCACAGGAGGGTAGACGGTCTGATTGGCTAGTAGGAGAAGAGGATGCTGAACTGAACCATTAAAGAACATGTTCAGATCAATATCTTTGTCCAGACGTCCATCTGCCTTCTGCTTGAAGACGGTGATGTTCTTCATCCCTGATCAAACATCTCTGATGTTCGCCAGTTTTATCCTGAGTGTCTCCATGTTGTTTCGTATCTTGACTTTCAGTTAGGTTAGTAAACTTCTGTAAACTTCTCAATGATTTCCTGGATCCATCCCTGAAGGTTCTATCGCCGTGTGAGTGTGTGTGTTAAAATAAACAAACACAAGTATTTTTCACGCCTCTCGCCCCTTGACCACTGGAGATAGGCACCAGCTCCCCCGCGACCCTCTGTGGAGGACTAAGCGGTTACAGAAGATGGATGGATGGAAGTATTTTTCACTCAGATCATGTCATCATTAACTAATATTCCACTAGAGACTGAATCTTGCTGCTACCAGTTACTGAGTGTTAAACACATCAGCTGTTTTATGTTATTGTGTTTTGCACTAGGGATCACTTTGTGTATGGTTTAATTATGAGTCCGCTTAAAAGTATATTTTGTTTCTTGTTTCAACCTGTGTGTCTCCTGACTCTCCTACAGCTCCTAGTTCAGTTAGTTAGTCATGAAGAATCATTTTAGAGAAACTTGTTAATAAATCATAAAGTTGTGAATTAAAAACTGTGGATTTTCCAACTCAGTGAGTAATCCTATTAAACAGTCACTATTTAAAATAATTATGATTGATTCATAACAAGCAGCTAAACACGTGTGTAATGTTTGTGTGTGTCTCCGTGCCACGCCTCGGTGAGTCCATGGATAAACTGGATGTGTGTGTGTCTAATAAGCCCTTTATTATACCTGTCACATAATGGTTATAATAATTATAGGTGTGTGGAGTTTTTGTCTATATTAGAGCTGTCTGATCCTCAGGTTTCAACTCTACACCCGTTGTAAAAACACACAGCTGTAGGTGTTTTTAAATGGTTTGTTACTTGTATAGGTTTGTAACTTATGAAAGAAAGAATTCTGATTAAAATATTAATTGTAAATATAATTTAAAGTGTTGCACTAACATGGGAGGGTTGTTTGTGAGCGAGTGAGTGGAGTATTAACTATCTCTGGAGCCTCCTCCCTCAGCCATAGGAAAAGGAGGGCTTAGCAGTTTTTGTTTTTTCAAACTGAGTTCTGAGTTCCAGAAAGTTTACACAAAAGCCCGGTTGCCTGGCTGTGGGTAGGAGCCTCTCTGGCCCCACCAGGCCTGCTTTGTGTGAGACTAAAGATGATCATCTGGAGCTCAGTCCAGCACTGCAGTCCCTCTATAACGGAGTCAGTTTAGGGTTAGCAGGCAGGAGGACACCATTCAAATGTTACCAAAGTCTTAAAGCTCTGGGAGTCTTTTGTGTTGTTTTGCATTCATGACTTTATTCCAGACAGAAAATGACCTACAGTTTGTGTTCATAGTACTCACAAACAGACTAGTTACACCAATAAATCAACAAATCAGAGACGATCTCCTTTAATCACAGTATTTACTCCCACAAAATCAGATCCAGAATTTTGGTTGGATTTCATTTATTTATTAAGGTGAAACTCCAGGTTACAATAGGACAAACTAGATTTTAAAAGTATTTTTAAATCACTTTTATTCTTTTATTTTAGATGTTTAATGGACTGAGTGAAAAGGTAATGTCTTTGCTTTCTGGAGATAATGTCCATCTCGTCCCACGTAGACTGGATTTTTCTGGACAATAGGAACAATCCATTTGCCTGTTCCTGTTCTGTTTTCCTGTTTGCCAAGCGACTACGAGTGGAATACATGCTAACTGGTTTGATCTGTTTCCTGTTCTCTGCCCAGCAGCATAGAGTAAGAAGAGGTGGAGACCAACAAGAGTGGCTGGTTTCATGCAGAGAAACATCAGGGATGCTGGCAGCGCCTCCAGGTACCCTTTGACCCATCAAACTCAACATGAGTTAGAGAGCAGTGAGCAACACTGGCACCGCTACACCACCCAACGCCTGGAGTCCAGTGTTCACAAACAGCTGCTTCATGAGCCAGCAGGATGCGGCTGAGGTCCTCGCACTCTCCGAGCGCCTCCTCATAGCTGCACATAAGGGACAGGTCGAATGTGTGGTCCAACTCATCAACAAAGGTGCAAAAGTAGCCGTCACCAAGGTGAGTCTGATCAAAGGCAGTTCTTTTTTTTTTTATTAACCTCATGATTTGTTTTTCTCATCCTTATGTTCTGGATTTTATTGTTCCATCTTCATTTAATTAGGTTTACACAGCCTGAGCTTCAAAGGTCAAAAAACCATCATCGTTTTTCCTCTGACTCTGCAGATCGGCTGTTCTCCGTATGGTTGTTTTGTGTGGTTGTACTCTGGCTGCTTTCAAATCAGGAAATGTGATCATTTCAGTAGATTTACAAGGAAACTACTTCAGATAGGTTGGTGTAGTAACACCTCATTCAGTCCACAAGTCCACTGATTATCTGCTGAGTCACGACATCACTCTCTTCTTGAAGGATGACCCTCAGATCATTCAGGTTCTGGGGTTCAGAGTTCCCAGCCTCTACATGAAGACTCAGCTGATCCATTAGGTTTTCTATGGATTCAGGTCTGGAGAAAGTCCAGGTCTCTCCCTCTGAGGTCCCCCAGTCTCCAGCAGCCGTTCCCTAATGATGAACCTGGATGATCTGGAGCATTGAGGTCCATGAAGATGAAATGAAGCCACAGACCACGCTGATGGTTTCCAAAGGTCTGACATGACACCTGGTTCCTTGGTTCCTGGAGTTGTGTGTCATTCATCATCTGGTTCCTCAGGTCACTGGTCACCATGAAGGTCATCAGTGTGGGATGTGGACAAAGGACGTCCACTTCTATGTCTTCCTGTGACTCTTCCAGTCTTGTATCAACCTGCTGATGACCCTCTGTGACCTCTAAGCTCAGTGGACACTTCATCTGAGAACATCCTGTTTGAAGCCTCACAAGTTCCCTTTATGGAAACATCAGTGTTTAAACCTTTTAACTGCCCAATCACTGAGCAGGATCATGGTGCAATTATGATAATTATCTTGTGTTAGAACAGACTTTTTTGTATATTTCTTTTACTTAAGAAAAACCATCTTTCACACCTATTATGAATGAAGTTTGCCAAACAATTTGAACCAAATTTTACAGGAAGTAAAGTTTTTTTCATCAATTAAAAATGTCAATAAGCTGTTGCTTACTGGACAAAATCAAAGGACAACCTGCCTTGAACCCAACACTTCGACCCTCTGGGGCCTAGCTGTAGCTTATGTTAGCTCTGCTTTCACTTCTATTATTAGGAGCATATTTTAAAGGTCATTAACTAAAACCCAGGAAGTGATGTAACAGTCGGCAGAGATGTTACATAAACTCTGAGAGTTCAGACCCTTGGCAGAGACGGTGAAGTGTTTGTGTTTGGTGTGTAACCTTTGTGTCTAACATCAGATTTAAAGCCACTGTTTTGACTGAATGCTGTGTTTTTATAAATGATCAGATATAATGTGTTGAAAACAAGTTGTGGTCTGCATGTTGTTAGCACTGTTGCCTTGCAGCTACAAGGTTGCAGGTTTGATTCCCATCTGGATGCATTCTGCGTGGAGTTAATGCTCCCCCATGCATGTGTGGGTTTCCTCCATGTGTTCCTACAGACCAAAAACATGCATTTTAGGTGAACTGGAAATTTGTCCCTAGGTGTGAGTGAATGAATATAAATCTTGTTGGTCTCAGTGTGGCCCTGTGATGGACGGGCGACTTGTCCAGGGTGTTCCCAACTTCTTGTCCTCTGACTGCTGGAGATCATTTTCCTTGAAATATGTTGCATTTTAGAGTTGTATCACAGTATGTTCATATTAGTGCTGTCATAAGATCAAAAATTGAGAGATTAATTATGATCTGACATTTTATAAATGAGGCCCCAGAACCTTTGGGATGTGGTAGAACTAGAGATACACATCATGGATGGAGATGAGTGATGATGTCATGTCAGCATGGACCAGAACCTCTGAAGAACGTTTCCATGACATCAAGAATAAAGGTGGTTCTGAAGACAAAGGGAGGTCCAGCAGGTACCAGTAAGACATACCTAATAAAGTGACATCAGAATTTACCGCACGTCAGTTTCGTTGTTAAAATCTAATAAATAAATAATCCTCATTAAACTGAAGAGCGTCGATCTGAAAGCCTGCTGTAATAAAATCCTAATTAGCGTTGTTTTAGATGGAGACAGAAACGTTAGCTTCTCTAGAGTTGAGTAAACTATTTAAAGGCTAATGTGATGAAAACTTTTAGAATCTATAGTCATGTAATGTCAGTGTCCATCCAGGGGTTGTGGTTTTGGTCCACAGACCAGTGTGAGCCTGCTGGTTGGTTGATGTGAACAGCTGAGCAGATTGTACGCTGCTCTCCTAAAGTTGGATTAAGGATTTGTTTTGTTTCCATTAGATTTATGAGCCTGAGATGCTTTTTACCCTGACAGACTGTGTTGAGTTGTGCAGCATCATCCGACACTGAACTCTAATGGATTCAGGACCACTCCTGGGACCAGACAATAGGTTTTTTTTTTCCACATAACTTAGTGATGAGTTCGTTGTTCACAGAGTATTGTTGTGTGTTTCTGTGTGCACAGAATGGCAGAACCCCCCTGCACTTGGCTGCCTACAAAGGTCACGTGGAGGTCGTGCGAGTCCTGCTGAAAGCTGGTTGCAACCTGGATGTCCAAGATGATGTAAGTAGATCAAAGTGTTCATCAGCTGCATCGGCCACGGTTCCCGCTTTTTATTCACCTCCAGTCCTGACTGATGGTTACCAGTGGCTGCTTCTTCTTTTGTTTTCAGATCCATTTAAGTTGGATTTATCGTTTCAGCTCTAAACTATTCCTGTCACTTAAATAACTGTAGCCTGATGGCCTCCAGTGGCCTTGAATGGGACCCTCTAGACTGCCCACTTGTGGGTCTGCCTGCAGGATGTGAGCCTCTCTGCCACACAGACAGTGGTAATCCAGACCCCTGGCACTGTAAAGTTCACTTTCAGTGGTCACTGAGTTCTGCAACTGGCTGCAGTTCGTCCTCCAGGACTTGGGAGAGCAGGACATGCAGACTAAAGCAGGAGGAGGAGGAGGAGGAGGTGAAAGGAAGAAGGCAGTGGAGAAAGGCTGGGAAAGAGCCTGGAGGATCAGAGAAAGTGAAGGAGGTTAGCCAAACCCCCTCCCCTCCCTTCCCCCTGTCCTTCCATTTCTCCACCACTGGTGTTGTGCTCAGCTCAGCTCTCATCTGGCTCGGGATTACCCTTTCTTCTGCTTTTCTTCTCGTTTATCCTGTTTTGTTCCCATGGAATTCATGTGCGTCGCTCTTTCTTCTGGCGCTCTTGTGTCACATCTGGCCTCCTGTGTGTCACTTCTAATCTGGCCTTCCATTAAAGACTGAAGTGAACTGAAGGTTTTCCCAGGAAGTCGCTGATTCTCTGCTTTGGTTTTAGAGCTGGACGGTGTTAGCTGCTCTGAGTTTGGCTGTACAATTAGAATTTAATCCACTGACAGCAATTAAAGAGTCATTTTTAGTTATTATGGGTGATTTTTTTTACAGATTTTGAACATAATAAATTACAAAAGGATCATATTTATTATAAAGCTTGCATAATGCTGCTGCCCTCAGTTCTTCTAGAGCTTAATTTAAATGATGCTGTGATTCTTGGGTTAGCTCTCTTCAGAGTGTGTATGGATTAATAAATTATTCATAGGAAGCAGTTTTCTTCTTGTATTTTAACTCAGATGCTCTGATTCTGTTTCTGATGCTGATCAGCATCATTTGAGATGAAGTATTGTCTATCTCAGTCTAATATCTGCATTATTAAAATGATTATCAGGTTATTTTGTTCATACATGTATAAATAAGGGATTTTCTCTTTTTTATTAATATGTATCAACGTTCATCTGCAGTCTTTCTCAGAAGTGTCTGCAGGTGTTGGTGTGATGAGTCATTATCAGCTGTTTCTCCTTAAACCCCTTGATAAACCCGTCAAACCAACACCTGGTGACACTTCTGAGGAAGACAGCAGCTGATGATCAACTAATCGACAACAGCATGAATGGTTATAACTCAGCCAGTTTGACAGATATGGAGCTAAAATCTGATAGTCGTAGCTGACAGTCATAGAACTACACGTTGTGTGAGATTTTTACCTAGAAATGAGCTGATAACTGTTAGAGTTCACCCTTCTTCTTGGTGAAATATCTCATTAATCAATAAATAGATTTGAATGAAATTCTCAGAAAGAACTCAATGGATGAACGTCAACAACTGGTTAACTGTTGGAGTCATTTATTAGTATTATTCTAGTTGTGTTTTCCTGCTGACTTAACACACTATGGAACTGATGTATGATGCTGCTTTGAGTCCAACCTCCAGCTTCACACCCATTCACACTTTTCTCTATGAATAAGAATCAGTTTTGTTGTTACAGTGCCTTTCTAGATAAGGATCACAAGGTGCTTTACAAATAGAAACAAGTTAGACAGATAAACACAGAGATGGTTAACAGAATTATAACAGAAAAGGAGACAACAGAGCTCATAATAATCATTAAAAAACACTATAAACTGATGGGTTTTGAGCTGCTTCTTAATGAATGTAACCAAAACATCTCTAAGGCAGACCTGTCAGATCAGACCCTAATGACCCTCAGGATGGACGGCAGGGGGAGGGACTTCTGAGGTAGCTCACTTTAATGGAGCACAGTTTAAAAGATTGGAACACAACACTTTTCAGTTTGAATAGAGAGAGCTCCTCAAATGAAAAGCAAAACATAAAAACAAAAAAACCAAGGGGAATTAATTAATCCATCCTTAAAAAACCCTTAGGTTTGTTATGCAGCCATCTGGAGCAGTGAGTACCTTGTAAACCTGTCAAATTTGTGTGTGTGTGTGTGTGTGTGTGTGTGTGTGTGTGTGTGTGTGTGTGTGTGTGTGTGTGTGTGTGCGTGTGTGCGTGCGCGCTTCTTCAGGGGGAACAGACCGCGTTACATCGAGCTGCTGTGGCGGGACACTCTGACATCATCACTGCTCTCATCCAGGAAGGATGTGCACTGGACAGACAGGATAAGGTGAGGGTCAACACACACACACACACACACACACACACACACACACACACACACACACACACACACACACACACACACACACACACACACACACACACAAGTGCATTAATCTCTATTCATGCCTTTACCCTAAGTCTACCCCTAACAATTAAAAGACATCCCACAGTTTTCTAAAATGTCTGATTAAATGTAGGAGGAGCTTAACTAAGTTAATGATATTCGTATGATGTCGTCGTTTTGTGACACCACCCCCGCCTTTTCCTTATTGTTCAATATAAAACTGAGGCTTTCTGTGCTTTAGATATCTGGGATAGTTTGTTCTAGGATTCCTTAAGAACAGGGCAGGATGTGTTGCTTTTTGAGATCATTTAGCAAACTACAGACAGGTTCAATTAAATCTACAGGTCTGACAGTAATCAGGCCTGGGTGTGGCTAGTGGAACTGAGCTTTATAAATACTCATTAATTCATGATTTAGGTTTCCTTTTCACTTCAGGACAGGTTGGTTCAGGTTGTTTTTCTCTCTTAGTAACTTAAGTCACCATTTGAAAACTTTATTTAGATTTTTACCCAAGTTATGTTTGTCTGGAGGCTGCATGGTGGCGCAGCTGGTTAGCACTGTTGCCTCGCAGCAAGGAGGTCGTGGGTTCGCGTCCCGGCTCTGCGGCCTCTCTGCGTGGAGTTTGCATGTTCTCCCCGTGCATGCGTGGGTTTCCTCCGGGTACTCCGGTTTCCTCCCACAGTCCAAAGACATGACTGTTAGGCTGATTGGGCTGGTAAATTGTCCTTAGGTGTGAGTGGGTGTGTGGTTGTTTGTCTCGTTCGTCTCTGTGTGGCCCTGCGATGGACTGGCGACCTGTCCAGGGTGTCCCCCGCCTCTCGCCCCTTGACCGCTGGAGATAGGCACCAGCTGCCCCGCGACCCTCTGTGGAGGATTAAGCGGCTACAGAAAATGGATGGATGGATGGATGTTTGTCTGGTATTGAAATTAGTTTGCTGATCTGAAACATTTCAGAGAAAAGAAATTGGTAAGAAGGAGAATACTTTTTCACGGTGAGTACTTTGATCATTTTGAGGCTGAATACCTAAATCCTTCCCAGGAGGCATTTGTGCAGCCATTACCGGGAATCCTAATCGGAGTGTCAGGGTGTTCAGAGCCTCCATAATGGGTGTGTTTTAGAGTCTGATGAGGGTCTAATCTTCTTAGCTGACCCGTGAACACAGAGTTAAGTGCAAAGATCATGAGTGAACATCTACACAGACTGCTGTGACACGTACAGGAAACAAGTGTTTTCTCATTTTTAGTTATTACATGCTGAATTTAGGGAGATTATTGGTGTGATTTAGTAAATACTGTCCTGTTTCAGCAGGAGTACAATTTAAATTTAATCCTCAACATGTTTCACGGGTCAGGAAAAACATTTTAAATACAAGAATCATGTACATATACTGGTATATACATATAAAACATCAATAAACTTTAAAAAAGTGTATTATGCCACAGATGACAGAGAATAAGCAAACAAGAAAAGGCATAATACAGTTTAAGGGTCTTCAGACATGAAGGAATGTTGATAAGAAAATCAATAAATACAGAATTTAGACTGTGTGTGTGAATGGAGGGTAATGTGTAAGAGTTAGACTTAAAGCAGAACTGATTTACAATATGATGAGAATCTCTAACGTTTAGCATTAGGTCTGCATGCAGCAGCGTGTTTCCTAACAGAGGGAGGACAGATCCGTGTTTGTTATGTTGGGTTTTTAGCTCTGGGTTGCCAGGATTCCCTCTTCAGAGGGCGTTCCAGTGGATGTTCTGACTAGGACCAGAGATTCTCACTCCTGAGTTCAGATGGAATGCACTGCGTCTGCTGGTGGAGTGGAGGGTGTGTGTTTCATGTGTTTTAGCTGGAGGCTCAGCGGTAATGCTCTCAGATAATCCTCCACTTTATAGCTGCTAGAGGTCAGCTGCACTATAGTTGTCATTCCACCTTAAATACTGCCACATTAAGAGCTTTAAGTCAAAGAGGAGCTGAGCTTGTTCTTTGATGAGCAGCTCTACTATAAACCTGCCAACATTGTGCACCAACAGAGAAGCTGCCTATTCTCAAAAACACCATTTAAAAGCTCTTTATTGTTTAAAACACGAGTCGGTGAACTCATTTTTATGTTTTAATCAATTAAAGCTGCACTCGGTAATATCCAAACAAGCTAGCTATTTTACAAAAACACGTCTCAGAGCTCTCACCCCTCCTGTCTGGTATAATCCTTATGCCGCGTCCCACTGAACATAAGACCGCGCATTGCCACAGTAAACAAGAGAGAGCAAAACACCGGCAGTTAAAACTCTACGCTAATGTTCACCCTGGTTTTTCCTCTTTTTTGTTTTCTGCTAGCTGAAAATGTGTTTTTCTTTTTGGAACTCTGGTATTTTTTACTAAAATTGAAGCGCTAACAGACGGCTGTTTCTGTCCTCCTCTCACTTCTGGGATGTTCTGCTGAAAAATGCACCAGGACGCATTAATGGAAGATCCAAGCAGTGCGGAAGTGAGGCGCTTTGGCGAGACAGACAGCCGGATTGTCCAATAGTTTTGTTTCTTTCCGAAACGTGTAATTGGCTGAGGTATTTAGAGAACTGCAGGACAACCACTTTATTGATTTCTTATGGGTTTTTTTAATTGCTCCTATATATTTATAGCTATACTATGTTAGAATGCTGTTAAGAGGCAGGAAAAAAAAAGTTTTAAGCTACATTGTTTACCAATCTACCGAGTGCAGCTTTAAAACACACCATCTGAGAACATCCTGTTTGAAGCGTCTCCATGGTGACGTTCTGTTGATCAGTCCTTAGGTGTGGTCTTGGTCTCATGATGTCAGAATGTGAACATCATGATGAGGAGGACTGTTTAGATACCAGCTGTAATGGATCCAGGACATTTATTGGTGGATTCATGGATCAAACAGCTGCTGTGAATTTATCCATTCAGCTCCTTGTTAGAGATCAGCAGGTTGAGTCAAAACTACTGAGACATCGATCAGATGGACATGAGGATTCAGAGGTCAGAGGAGGTCACATTAAGGTCACCTGTAAAGGTCAGAGGAGGTCACATTAAGGTCACCTGTAGAGGTTAGAGTGGATTTTAGGTTCATCCTGAAATTTCACCAGAAAAACAAAAATCCCTAACTTTTTGAGTGGTGTATATTTGTAGTGATGAGCTAATCTACTACACAGGAGTTGTAGAGAAAATGAAAGAACAACACACACATATGCACGCACACACAAATACGGATCCTTGTGTTCTACTAATGACATAATGAGATGTTCAGCCCTGAGTTCTGACAGATGTTCTACATAATAAAGTCCTCCCAGCCAATATGAGCTCAAGCGTTTTATTCTCTAAAATCATGATGTTGATATGAAGTGTAGTACGAGTGCGTGTTGTGTTTTCTTCTGTTAGGATGGGAACACAGCTCTCCATGAGGTCTCGTGGCATGGCTTCAGTCAGTGTGTTAAACTCCTGGTGAAGGCTGGAGCCAACGTTCACGCCAAAAACAAGGTGATCCAGACTGGAGGAAAAATATGTAATCGTTTTAATACAAAGTTTTATTGTTACCTGTCACTGAACGGCAAAAGGGCAACTATAAATCCATTAACTTTCTATGTTTGATATCAGTTTAAAGGTCCCATATTCTGCACTTTCTATCCACTCTGAATCATTTCTTTTACATCTCAATGACATGTCATATTAGCCCTTACATTAAGTGCAGTCTGTGTTTGAACTTCTGTCTTGTTACATAAGGATTGATGACAGTCTAATACAGTAATAAACATTGTTGTTTACACTGAACCAAATATGATGTTGAGATACTGAATCATCTCTTAGTGGGGCGTTCCAGTGGGCAGTAGCTGCATCAACTCCCTTCAAAACATTTTGTAGAGAGTTTCTATTCTCTCTTTGTCATGTCTATACCTGTTAGAGGTATGAGCATGCAGAGTAGGCTAATCATACATCCCCAGTCTGTTCTTCAGTTACCCTGAAGCTCCTGTCCTGTGTGTGTTTGACAGAGATAAGGTACTACATGCTAAAAGACAGAAGGCTGTGTGAACAGCTGGATTACAAACACACTTTATAGACCTTTGCACAGGTTTAAGTTCAAATCCTTTTCATTTCTGTTCTGATCTTCAGTAAAATGATGAAAATACAGAGTGTGACGTCCCTGTTTCTAACAGATTATCTTTCTTCCTCTCTTCCCTCCGTTTGCAGGCAGGAAACACGGCGCTCCACCTTGCCTGTCAGAACGGTCACGCTCAGAGCTCCAAGGTTCTCCTCCTGGGAGGCTCCCGGCCTGACAGCAAGAACCATGTAGGTCTCCATCGCAGGCTTTCAGCTTTAGTCTCTGTGCTTATTCACATCATAAAGACATTATTTGGTGCTTTTTCAGCATTAAATTCAATCCGCAAATACAGCTACAGAAATATCTAAAAAAAATACTTTTCAGAAACATTGTTCACAAAAAGGAGCAGGTATAGAATGTTAAAGAGAAATCCTGACAGGAAAACAGCATTTCCACAGTTGGAACCAGAGAAGAAGCTGCTGTTTGGGTTGGGTCAGAACCACCAGAGACTTTCTCCCTCTGTGATTCTGCCCCTTAAATCACTTCAAATCTAATAAATATGGTATTTATCAAATAAATAATATCAAAAATATGTTCTGAGGTTCTAATGAATTAAACCTAATATTATCAGATTATTCAGAATGTAATATGAAAAACATCTAGTTCAGGTTTTATTGTATTTAAGTGTACACCTTTGTAGTACCAGTTTGGACCTACTTTTGTCTTCAGAACCATCTTAATTCTGGGTGTCATGGATTCAACAAGATGTTGGAAACATTCTTCAGAGGTTCTGGTCCAGATTGACATGACATCATCACACAGCTCCATCCATCTCCTGTTCCACCACATCCCAGAGGTTCTGGACTGGACTGAGATCTGGTGACTGTGGAGTTCATTGGAGTCCAGTGAACTCAATGTCATGTTCGAGAGATGATCTGATCTTAGTGACATCATCCTGCTAGGTACAACAATACTCAGGTAGACTGTGGAGGTTAAACCAGGATCAGGTGGGTCTAAGGGACCCAAAGTGGGACTAGAACATCTCCTCCACACCTTTGATACAGGTTAGGATGGATCCATGGTTTCATGTTGTTGACACTAAAAACGTTTCTCCAGTCTTTTCTGGTCCAGTTCTGGTGATCCAGTCTGAACTCTAGCTATAGTTTCCTGTTCTTAGCAGACAGGAGACACCAGGTGAGGTCTCCTGCTGCTGGAGTCCATCTGCTTCAAGGTTCAACATGTTATGGATCAGAGATGGTACCAACAACCATGCCACGTTCAAAGTTCTTCTCCATTCTGACGCTCAGTCTGAACATCAGCCAGTCGTCTTGACTTCAGTTAGAATCCTGAAAACATTCAGCTACTGCCATGTAGTTTGTGTTGACAAGTGGGTGAACGGGTGTACTTAATAAAGTGGCCAGTGAGTTTCCCAACACATATAAGTTGTTGTACATGTTAGTAAATCATGTCGAACACATTAGTGGCTGTTCTGAGTCTATTTTCAGCCGCCTCATTCACACCTGTTGGCCTCAGGTGTGATACCTGCTCCTCAGCCATTGTGAGGCACAAAAATGTCATGAAAGAGAATTTGAGGTTACTCGTGGAACCTGAGATCTCTGAGTAACATGAATCTTCCTCCGTGATCCTTCATAGTGAGGAAGAAGAAGATACTTTTGGCCAGTATGTAGGGGGAGGGTCCCTGTCTTCTGTGGTTCTGACAGGATCCTGGCCGGCAGTGTGTTACAGGAGCTCCTGATGAGGTCACACTCTGGGTGTTCCCATCATGAGTCACTCATGCTGCTCAGAGAACCACAGTCACCTGAAGGTTTTTACATCAGAGGAGGGTTGGTGTGGATTTAGTCCAGTTAATTCATGTTAAAGGATTTATTACTGATAGAAACACTTAGAATGTATCTCAGCTTTATGAAGCTGTACTGAATAAGTCATGTTGGGCCCTGCAACAACTTATAAATCTTCTAAATTCAATTATTTTTTTGTCTAAAAACATTTGCGTGAAATGTCATCATGGAAGCACGTGGTCACACAGAGGTCAGAAAGGTCCTCTCACTCTGTTTTTGTCAGAGATGATAAATCAGTTTCCTGTATCAGCAGCCAGAACAATGAAAACCCTTCAATCCTCAAGAGGGATCAGAGCTCTTTGCCAAAGACAGATAAGGATCATGAGCAGGATAGATAAATGTCTACATCAGGTCCTGCATCCCAAATAAGGAAGTGGTGTAGGTTTTGTTTACTATGGTGAAGGTTCTGAGTCATCCAGGGGGATTCTCTCCGGTAACTTAGTGCTGCACGCCGGACTGTGGAGAAAATCGCATTACACTCATGCGCCCTTATGAGAGCTCCTTTGCCTGCAGCGCAGCTGGAGGTGAGGAGTGCAGAGCAGCTCAGCTCACTTTGCAGCTTGTCAGCAGGTGATCACAGTGCTGCGGGCTCTATACTGCAACGTAACACACCGGTGTTCAGCCAGATCTTTCAGGCACAATCAATCAATTTTTATTTTATTCTGCCGTTTTGACGGACCAGTACCAGTCTGGGGACCTCTGGTCTAGAGACTGTGACACCGAGGAGAAGACAGGAGGCAGGACTGGAGGTAGTAGAGATGAAAACACTGAGATTCTCTTTAGGAGACAAAGATGGACAGGATCAGGAATGAGTCCAGAGGGACAGACCATGTAGATGTTTAGGAGATCAGATCAGAGATGGTTTGGACATGCAGAAGAGGGAAAGTTTGGATCTCTGTGGATCATTTTGTCTATTTTTCCAGGCAGGTGACACATGTCTGCATGTGGCCGCTCGTTACAACCATGTGTCCATGATCAGGGTCCTGCTCGGAGCCTTCTGCTCCGTATCAGAGAAAAACCTGGTGAGTCCCTTCTGGTAAACTACACAAACTTTTAACTGTTTTTTTTTTTTAATGTCTGCTGGAGTTATTCATTTTTACAAATGTGGGGAATCTAAAAAGTCAGACTCAAGTCACTATTTTGATTACTCTACACCAAACATGAAGATATCTGAAAATACTTGGATGCTAGACTTGAACTTTTCTACCAACGACTCATAACTTTTCCTAGATTTGATTCTGTTGACTGAAAAATATTAGAACTTAAACACAGGGTGAACAGAAAAACACAATATTTACTGAGAAATGCAACGTCACCACATGTTTGTTCTGATCAGTTGGTTGTTCTGCCAGATATGGTAAGGCTTTGAGGTGTTTTGACATAGTGGAATATAAATCCATCACCCATTCTAAAGACAAGTGGCTCAAACTGATAAAAGACAGCTGAGCATGGCAGAAACTACCAGCTGCAGGCAATCATGATCACTAACAGGAAGTTAATCAGCTTTGGTCCTGTTATATTAAAAGTTTTGTTTTCTAGATCAGAAAACCAGATTTATCTTTTATGAGCATCAGCTAAAATGTGTGGTCCTTCAGGTTGGAGACACTCCTCTCCATGTGGCGGCTGCCCTGAACCATAAGAAGACCGTACGTCTGCTCCTCGAGGCTGGAGCAGACACTCTGATCTGCAACAATGTGAGTACCTCCAGCCTGTTTTTACATTGTCATGTTCTGAAACAGAAATAGAGATTCTTGTTGTGCTAGCAGGTCATTACAGGACTTGAACCTTTTTCTTCAAGCCATCTGGATTTGTTAAAACACCCAGCAAGCATTTACTGTAGAGAAGGTGGACACACCCAGGGTAGTGGGCAGCAGTGGTTACAGCAGTAGGGAGCAGTTAGGGGTCCAGTGGTTCTGCAGCCATGATGCTCATCAATCACTGCCCTAACCCTCAGGTTTCTACCGTACTAGACATACATGTTAAATTAACATGTAAAACACATGCGCGGACCATGTTTTCTGTGTGATTTTTAAAGCAGTTTACATGTTCATGTGATCCCATGTGAATAACACTTTAAGTTCATGTGTTTTTTCCATAAAGGACACACAGATGCACCTGAAGAAACACACATTTTTTCCTCCCTGACTTCCTATTTGGACCTTCAGGCTCCCGTAGCAGGTCCTCTCTGCTTTTATAGCAGCGCTTTCTGCTCACGATACCTTTCATGTGTCTGGTAGTTTACATTTAATACAGTCTCCTTAAAATGTGACCTCGGGATACTTTAGGCTTTACATAATTAGAAATCTTCTGCTACTAAAACATTGTGCTTTAAAAACAAAACCTGTTGGTGATTTATGTAGATATTCCTGAAATTGTTCATCTAAAATTTTCAATTATATATGGATGGAAGACTTTTGTAAAGTGAACAGATAATTTACAGCCCAGTGCTCCTGCAGAGTGAAGCTTTCTGTGTTTGGAGTGATGCTCTTATTTAGTGGAGCCTCTCTGCAGCGTTCTGGTGTCATTTTGGTTGAAGAGGATAAATAAATGCTGTATGTTTCCCGTCTCGATGAGTAATCCTGGTAAAATATTATGACTGTAACTTTTTCCACACTCGAGCAGCATAAAGACCTGACCTGTCACCAGATCTTATTTCTCCATGCTGCTGCCTTCACTGGGTTTGTTTGCGTTTCTGCAGTCGGGTCAGACAGCTTTGGACCAGGCCAGAGATCACAACAACCCAGAGGTGGCCCTCCTCCTCACCAAAGCTCCACAGGTATGAACACGTTTCTATCTTTATAGAGAAATGCTGTTCCTACTAATAAACATGGTTACAGTAAAATACTGTTTCTGCTGCAGTTGGATGAGTAGGAATAAGTACTGGTGCTGCCACTTCCTGTGTGTGTATGTGTGTATAAAAACAGCTGTGTAACATGTGACTCACACTCTGGTCCTTCATGATGGTTCCAGTTGTGATTTTTGTCATCTTTGTGTTTGTTCAGGTGCAGACGTTCATACGTGGCAGGAATGTGAGGAAGAGGAGAGATAAGCTGAAAGCAGAGGGTAGAGCTCAGTCTGTGCCGAGAAACGACTTCCTGCACTGTAAGGTAAACAAACGCTGTGATGATACAACCGCTAAACACAACCCAGGTCACAAAGGTCACGGAGTTTCTCCTGAAGGAATGAACTGACCTGGCTGCTATGTTAGTGTTGAAGCTGCAGCCTGGCCTGGAGCTGAACTCCACTGATATACTCAGAGCAGACTAGTGGTGTGGAGGAGAACTGTTGTTGTTTTAGTCCAGAAATCAAAGCTGGATTTATAAAATGATGTGCCTACCTAAAGAATTGACACTAATCATGTTCGTCGCTTTTTGCAGGACAGTGTATCTGCAGCAGATGACTCCCAGAGCAGCGAGCGAGCTCCTTCCAGACCAACCGGGCTGGTAGAGTCCAACACCAGGAGGGGCAGGAGCAGGTGGCAGAGACAGAAGGTGACTCAGTCAGGTCTACAGAGACTAACGGGGTGTAATGATCACTAAGTTCTGTTGATGTTACTGTTGCAGCCTTCTTTGTCTGACCCGCTACGCCACAGAGAGACCCGGTACAGTGAAGCCATTCACAAAAGGAAAAGTAAAGTCCAGGGAACCTTCCCTTATGTATCCATCCCACCTCACAACTACAGAGCCTACCAGCTCTACACGCTGTACAGAGGAGAGGATGGGAAGATCATGCAGGTCAGTCCACACATCTCCCCCAGCACCTATCAGGTTTATTAGTTATTATTGTTTGGTTCTGACCTTAATGTCCTCTCACGCTGTGTGTCAGGAGTTCAGCAGCATTAATTCTGCTTTTACAACCAAACAGTGAGTCAGCGTTTCTCTGTGAATCCTCCTGAGGTCACTGTTATAATCCTCAGTTGGATTAAATCTTTGATCGTGTTAGGGCTGGGTGTTATCACTCCGAGGATAACTTGACAAACACATGTCTGTTAGCATGAAAAGAAACACCTGAACACCGTAATCCTTTAAATGTGATTGTGTCTGCACACCAGGCTCCTCTGAATGGCTGCCGCTGTGACCCGCTCATCAGTAAACTGAAGAACCAGCTGGAGGCCACCAAGGAGGAGATGAAGACTGAGATTCTCACTGTGCAGAACTTGATGAACAACAAGATGGGTCAGCTAGACCGCAAGAACCGCTACCAGGTGAAAATACACAACATGGGTCTGAGGCAGAGAGGACAACTCATAAGAGCAAATGTTGATTTAAAATACTTAAATCATTTATTATTGAAGCAACAATAACAGGTTGAGGCTGTGTGAGGGTTTAGAGATACTCCAGCCGTTATCCTGATCCGGCAGTACTCCTTTAGCTTTAGCAGAAAACACCCAAAAGAGGGCGGGGCCATTCAAAGGTGCAGGAAGTGGTGACATAAAGTAATGAATCCAGACAGGAGTTTGTAAACAATGAGATCAGAACAACAAACCAGTAAACGGCAGGAATGTAAACCTTGCTGGTGTAGATGAAACCAACCCTGATGTTTCAGATCCAAGCTCTTGATAAGATGACAATGGAGAGAGTGTCCGCTGAGAGGAGCGAGTGTCTGCAGAGGATCGAGCAGTGGACTCTACAGGACCGCCTGGAGGACGAGAGGAGACAGGTACCTCCACCAGTCACCAACAACACCTGAACATCACACTGACACAACGTGATGATCACCAAGTTTCAGCTGCATAAATCAGCAGCACCAGTTTATGAGCACAAAGATCTCTGAGGTCTAAGTTAATTACCTGACGTTGATGTGGTTGTATCCTCTAATCAGGTGTCTCTAGTCAAGGAGCTGAAGAGTTGGTGTCTGTCCAAACTGCAAGACATGGAGGTCCACTACACTGAGCTGCAGACCTCCTCCTCTCCAGCTGAATGTAAAGCTGATGGAGCCCAACACACTGTGCTGCCTGCTGAGGGGGACAGCACTGCTGGCCCAGAGGTCCATAAGCACCAAGAGGTCCACAAGAACCCAGAGGCCCATACCAGCCCAGACATCCTCTCTCAGGATGAGGTCAGCATGACGGAGAGCGGAAAAACCAACCACTACTTTGTGGTTCATGTGGAGAACTCCCCAGGTGAGGACACTAAGAGATCCATTAAAGTTAACAAAAGAATGAATCTTCTACCAGTAGTAGGAGTCTGATCAGTACTGAACCATCATATATAAATACTTCCCATTCATGAAGGAGTTATTTCCCTCTCTAGGACTTGGCTAGCTGAGAAGTTTGGGTTTGTTTTACATCTTATGTTTTAGTTATTTCCACATTAGGAAGATGTTATCAAGTCTAAATCAAATAACTGAAGAAAACAATCGCTGTTTTTTTTTATTTATTGTTTTTATTTATTAATATGTTCCTATCCTGAGAGAGAGAGAAACCTTCCTGGAGCTTCTGTTTGGCACAAGACCTGTAGGACACATTTGCTGAACCCTGACTTAGGAAAACCTTTCCAGACCTAGCAACTGGACCTTTACACATTTATGTTTTAGGTTTATAAAAAATTTCAGCTGTTATAAATACAGGCATGGTAAAAAAGAACCCTAGTTTTAAAGGCTTTACACATCATTTTAAAACTTGATCCAGTAATAAAATAATTCTGAAATAAATTCTGCCTGAGAATCCTGAACATTGTTTATTTGTGGCTTTAGGAGTTCTCCTCCGTTCTAATTACCAGGATGGCCAGGATGGTTACAGACTGAATATTGACTGCATCTCATTTCTAGTCCAAACAGATAAGAGCCAAAAGATCCCTTCACCAGCAGCAAAGAGCGCCCTGTCATCGGTCCAGGTGGTCCGGCCCAAGCAGCGCTCGGTGGTCTCTGCAGACACCCAGAGGAAGAACCAGAACCTGCAGGACATGGACACGGTGGAGCTAGAGGTCCGACAGAAAACAGGAAGCCCATCTCTGACCACAGAACGTCGCAGCAGCAGAGACCGGAAGAGAGGTCGTGATGGAAATAGGTCCTGTAAGAAGCGGTCCCAGGTCCAGACCAAGTCCAGAGAGGAACCAGGCCTCAGGACTCTCCACGTGTTTGGAGATCAGCCCAGTGGGCCATCGTTTGCACAGGAGAGAGACAGTATGCATGCCATGGAGGTGACCCAGTCCTTCTTTGAGGCGGTGTCAACCCAGATGGAGCGCTGGTATGAACGGAAGGTGCAAGAGGCTCGCTGGCAGGCTGACCAGCAGGCCCAGGCTGATAGAGACGTTCTGATCCAAAGGATCGCCTGTTTGGAGGACGAGCTGCACATGCTGAGGACTCACCAGCACGACTCCTAACACACATCTCTAACTAATAACTAACATCGTGTGTGTGGACACAGTCTGAGCTGGACTGTGTTCCTATTGGACGAGCTCAGAGCTTCATCCTGGTTTTCCTTCCTGTCTGAGGTAATCATGAGCTTCATGCTGGAGTCAGAGACTTTTTATAGATCAACAAACAGTAAAAACCTGCTGAGAGACGTTTAATGACTTGGCTCATTCTAATAGTTCAGTGTGTGTGTGTAGAAAGACCATCTACCTTCACGTGTAGTTATTTTCACCCTAAAAGGAGACAAATGTTTTATCACCAGTTCACATGAAGTCCAGAAGACTAGTTTGATCAGATTAGAGAAATTACATCAGCTGGAAGTTTGATTTGACACCTTCTGAGGTCAGTCGTATAAAACTATCTTTGCTCGATGCGTTACCTGGTCCTGCAGCTCTGCTGGTGTTAATCCTCCTCAGGATGAAACTCACTTGGTGCAGCTGCAGGATGAGAGGCTGGTGCAGCTGGGAGGATGTACAGTCTCTTCAGCTGTTCAAGGTATCTGGTAGAGTTAGATCATAGCTAACCTGTTGGTTTGCTGCATCCACAGTCTGTGTTTGTACCTGTACTCTACACGCTGGATTCCTTTTCTGAGTTTTTTTTCCAGACCCTACTAATAACCCAGCCTGTCACTTGACCTGTAGGCAGCATCTCAAAGCTCTGAGCAGGGACCACTCTGCACTGTCCAGCCAAGGTTTCTGGATTGAGAAAACCTTGATAGTCTTCACATCAGCACAGAACTGCACATTGGATAGGACATATGTAGTATCTACCTCCAGATCGCTGTCTTCTATGAATACTCCTCAGTTTGTGTAATCAAGACAGTCCTGTAGAGCTGAAGAAGCCTCCTCAGGTCAGACCTGTACTGGTTTAGTCCTGCAGATCAGCTGCAGAGGTGTGGTCCTACGTGCCCAGGTGTGTGCCATCAGTGCTTCTGGAATGTTACAGTAAAAAGGAAATTTGGGAAAAAGCTTTTAGTTCCAGGTGGGTGAAGTCACCCGCCACCTCTGGACTCATCCATCTGCCCGCTTACACAATTCTGCAGAAGCCTGGAGTCAAATTTAGGAGTTGAAAAGGACCAAAACAAAGATGGAAAACAGGCGAGAGGAAAAGTCTCCATCCATCATCGCTGCTCGTCTTGTTCTTCTCAGACATGAAGCTCTTTGCTCCTCATGCTGATCTCTCCGTGTCCACAAAACATGAGAGCATCTTTTCTCTGATGAACAAGATTAAATCATCACAGGAGCTTCTCCTCGGTGTCTGAAGCTTTGGTTCAAATCCATGTTTTTGTTGTCTTCTAAATGTAAAGTCATGTAGCTGAATGTTTAAACGTTCATGGAGGTGTGAATGACCTGTGGTAACATGTTTTTATTAGAAGTAAAGCTGCGGATAGAGGAAGGAGATTGTTTTATTTTATTATTTTTTACCAGTAAACTAAGCTTCTTCTGACTTTAGAAAACTAGTCTTGTAAAAGCTAATCTTTCTTTATATTTTGATGTAAAACATTTCTATAACATGCATATTTATGTTTTCCTTTTCCAATAAATAGACTGAATCTTCAACTCAGACCGTTTTTCCATTTTGACCTTTGTGAAAATGAGTTTGACAGTCTGGATGATCTCTACAGAACCTCAAAGACTTAAAACAAACAGGTTTATTATCCTCCTCATGCCACTGAACACCGTAGTGTCTCACCTGGACTGCTGTCCTGTGATCAGGTCACCCAGGAGGTTTGCTAAAAGGTGTTCAAAGTACAATACTTTACAAGACATGAGCCAAAGTTGAAAGTCTTCATGGACCACAAACATTTGATTTTTTTTTTAAATAAAAAAAAAATGCAAAACCGTAAATTTTTTTTTTACTGCTCAAAAATACTTTCAAAACAAAGTTTGTTTTCTTATAACAAAGGATCAGTAAATCTTTGTCTCCTACATTCTCCTAAGAATCTGCATCAAATTCCTGGATTTGATTGGTCGATTATTTTCTAGTTTCTTGGTCTTGACAATAAACTTAAGCCCATCTTTTATTAAGTATTATAAATGGTGCTCAGAAGTCGGCTTTTCTGTAATTCAGTGAGGGTTGGTGTTTTTTTTTTTTTAAATGAAGATTTCTTTGGATTACATGAGATTTTGGTTCAACTGTATTTTTGTTGTTTGGCCTCATAAGATAAAAACATTAAAGATCATCAACAGCCTGCTGGAGGACTAAATACTTCCACTCTTGTTATTCAGCTGAGGGCCACAAGCGGCCCCTGGGCTGCACTTTGGACATGCCTGGTGTAAACGGTTTCCTGTTGGGGGATTTGTTAGGGGACCAACAGGACTGGGATACCTTTGGGAACTCCTCAGGTGACCTGTGTGATCTCTGGAGACGCTGTGACCTGATCCAAGTGCTCCTCCTACAATCTGACTCCTGCTGAAGGAGAAACCAATCCTGAAGATAAATCTAGATGAACTGTGAAGATTGAGCCATGGTACTAGACCTCCTCCAGACCCTGGAAGGTGGTGGGTCCATGCTGGGCTGACAACAGAAGGTTCCAGTCTGACGCTGGAGGATGAGGAGTTTTCAACAACTATCTACAGATGTTCTACAAGCTCTAAGGGTTGGTCCTAGAGCTGAGACGGATCACTGGAAGACTGCTCAGGGTTTTGGGTAATTTTTGGTTTCAAAGATTGTCCAGTGGTCTCTGTCCTGTAGGAGACTTACACCCTCATATAAATGATGCCCTGAGATCACAATGACAGAAAACACATTCTGTATTAACAATGATCCTTCATGGTTGTGATTTAATTATTCACACAGAGTTCAATATGTCAGAAGATCTCAGACCTACAAGTGGTTGCCATGGACACAGTTACACCACATTGTGAGCTTCTGCCACCCACTCAGAGGCAACAGAAGGAGCTTCATCTCTCCATGGTGACCTCTGCAGGTCAAACAGAAGTCCCAGTCTGAAGGAGGGTTCAGGTCAGCGCTCAGCAGAGACCAGCTCCACTCAGCTGCTAACTTCTAGCCAAAGCCAGCGTTTTCTGTAGCTCCTCCATGTGTCTGCTGGCCTGAGTGATCATCATGCGGATCGCGTCCTGAACCAATCAGAGGACAGATACCATTTAGGAAAAAAAGAGCAGATAATCAAACCACTGAAAACTCATTTAAGATTCAGTTCAATCATGAAGTCCAGCATTCTGTGTCCTGTTTAAAGTCTGACTGATGTCTACTGTGAAGTCTACCTGAGCTGTAGAGCTCCAAACAGGACACGTTTATCAACTGTTTCAAATCCCCAAAATCCCATTGAAGTCTATGGGGACATTTCTTAGGTTTTCTGTATATTTTGCCTACTTTGTGAGACTGACTGCTATCAAACACCATTGATTAGAACACTATTCCTGATTTAACTGCATGTGTAGGATAAAAATGGACTAAATCTTTAAAAGACCCTGATGAAACAGCCTGAAACACACAGCTGGTGTAGCTGATCTGTTTTGCACTTCAGTTACTTTTTGTTGTTTATTATAATTGTCTCTGCTCCACTCTGGGAGCTGTTTCTATGTGATAATACAGCTCTACGCTAGTGAGTGGATCATCTAAGCTACGGAGGGGGTGAAGCTGTTCACCTGATTACTAACGTCCTTGTTCCTTTTGAACTCCTGCCTGGCCCAGTCTGTCAGGTACTTCCGGTCTGCCTGGTCCGGGACCTGCCGGATGGTCCTCAGGATGTTTCTGTAGACCACCAGGACCTTCTGCCTCTGTAGGTACTGACACAGCCAAAGGCTAACGTTAGCTAGCAGCTTTAGCTTTAAAGTCCTCCCTCCGCTACCTGTTTACCTGTTTTAGAGAAAGCACCGCCGGCGGTAAACCTGAAACCGACATTTTCACCGGAAAACCGAGACAGGAACGCCGTTAACGTGTCAAGAGTATGGGAATGTGCGGGAGAGCCACAAACACGTCTCCTTCACGTTATTTACGTGTTGTCTGGCTGTAAACAACACACACGAGACGTAAACAACACCTGTTGTCTGACTGTAAACAACAAACAGGACGGAAACAACACTTACAGTTTCACAACATAAACAGGATGTAGATAACATAAACAATGAGTTAATCTGCTGCTGCACTTCCGGTTAGTTCAGTCAGGTCTCTTCTGATTGGCTGTTGCAGAACGGAATAAGCAGGGATTGATGGTAGTACAAAGCAGTGAACTATCTTGTGACTTCTTGGTCTTTGGTTTCTGCTTCTCCTGACAAACACTCGCCCTCTTGTGGCGGTTTCTTGTCATTACAACATTAATAATTTACAGCACAAACAACAAACTGTTGGACAAATAACACGAATGATCAAAGAATGTATTTAAATAAAATATAATTGACTCCAATGTTTTTCCAACATATAATCAATATTATAAACATTAAATCACTTCAAATTTGAAAAGATCTTTATTAAATAGTATAGTAAATAGTAGTATTGGTATCATTCTAGATTCTGCCATGTCATTAGAGGAACATTCACCAACATTAATCCGTAACTGCTTTTTTCAACTGAGAAATATCTCTAAGGTCAGAACACTAGTGTCAAAAGCAGAACTAGAGATGATTATTCATGCTTTTATTTCATCTCGCCTTGATTACGGTAACAGCCTTTTTACATGTTTGAATAAGAAAGATCTGTCTCGCCTCCAGTCAGTTCAGAATGCTGCTGCAAGGCTTTTAACCAACACACGAAAGAGTCAGCACATTACTCCAGTTTTAAGATCCCTGCACTGGTTACCAGTGCATTTTAGAATTCATTTTAAACTTTTAGTTTTTACTTTTAAAGCTGTGCGTGGTCAGGTCCCTGTTTATATTTCAGACCTTTTAAAACCCTACAGTCCTCTTAGTCTGAGGTCTGCTAGTCAGAGGCTGTTGGAGGTTCCTAGATCACATTTTAAGTCCAGGGGAGATAAATCTTTTAAGGTAGTGGCTCCAAGATTATGGAACGCTTTACCTCCTCCTCTGCGTAGCCTGGATTCTGTTGACTCTTTTAGGAAACAGTTGAAAACTCATTTATTCAGGCTCGCTTTTAACTGATTTTAGTTTGCATGATGTTTTTGTTTTATCATGTTCTTATGTTTTTATTGTGTGTTTTATCATGTTCTTATCAAGTTTTATCCTTTGTGTTTTTATAATTGTTTTTATTGTAAAGCACTTTGTGGCCATTGGCCTGAGAAAGGTGCTATATAAATAAAGTTATTATTATTATTAGTAGTAGATATTTAGAACAACAAACCTTGATAGATAAATCATAGAACTGTATCAATCTGATTCACAGCCGTCAGGATAAGTTCCCTCTGTATAGAAGTAGAAAGTAAGATGGTAAATTATAAAAAAGCTCATTATAAATCATGGCAGTAATATTTAAAACAGATAGGTAAGAAAGTGAGGTGTATTTAGCAGGGATGGTAGTACAAAGCAGTGAACTATCTTGTGACTTCGGTTTCTGCTTCTGCTGACAAACACTCGCCCTCGGTTCCTGACCACAAGAGGTTATATATATTTATGAAGACAAAAGGACTGGTTGTTAATGTCTTAATTTTGAATAAAATACAGAATAGTAAAGTACTTATGGTTCTTAAACTTTTTATTAAAATTTGAAACTTTTTTGGGAACCCCTGACAGTCGTGGGCCCTTAGAATCGTACTAACTTTTCTCCTCTTTGCGGCGCCCCTGGACTTTGTCAGAAGACAAGCACAAGCATTCTGAACCACCTGGAACCGATCCAAGGAGGTTCTGTTCAGACAGGTGAAGAGCTGCAGTAGTCCAGACCAGAAGAGAAGAGATGAAAGCATGAAGAACACTTTACAGTTCAGAGTGTGACTCAATGGAACTCAGCTTAGCAATATTCCTGAGATGAAAGAAAGAGGAGAGAACCAGAGAGCTGACATGAGCATCCAGAGTCAGAGCTGGGTCAAAGGTCACACCAAGGTTTCTTGAGCAGAATGACAACGGTGAAACAGTAGATCTTCACTCTTTAAAAAAAACTACGTAGAAAAAAGTTCTTTTTGGACCTGAAATATGTTTTTTTCTCTACATCCATTCTGGGTTGTGGTTCCAACATTGAGTGATCGTCACATGTCAGAAATACTTCCTGTTGTTTCCTCCAGAAATAAACCAAACACTCTTTTTTAATTACAGTCATACCAGTTCCATGAGTCGTCTGATTGCTTAATAAAATACAGACTCCAATTTAACGTTCTTTAAAGGAAAAAGGCTGACTTGCATTCCTAGAGACATACAACTGTCAAAATAGTGACTTTTTTATAATAATAGAGTATTTCATCATGTAACTAACCATTTATTCTACTTACACCTTTTCTCAGGGAAGACTTTGTATGTGGTTGATATTCTTTTAAACATGGTTTTTTAATTTTGGTAACAGCACAGGAAATAATGCAACGATGACCAACTTTTAAAAGTTTCAATATATTAACACAGTAGCCTGAGTTTGACCAGTACTCATTTTGAATGAGTAAACGTGAATATTAGTAAATTATGTTTTAAAATACAATGAATCTATGATGGAGTCAAATGAGGAACCTGTTTATTTCTTGAATATTTGGGTCATAATTTAGCAGATTGATGAAACAAATCATCTACAGTATAATTTGTGCACATTAGCACATGAAGGCCACCTTCCTAGAGTCAGCGAGGAGTGAAGTCACTGAATGGAAGGAGGATCAGAACCTCGATGCTCTTCTCCTGGGTTCAGTTTCACAGCAGCTCTCTGTAACGCTGACTAAAACATCAGGTTTCACACAGCTTCACATCCAGGGACCAAAAACACTAAAAACTCACATCATGACGACGGACCAGAGAGGAAGTCTAACAATGAGGAGGAAGCTTGTTTTAGTTTCCCATTTTTCAGATTAAAGTTGAAACATGTTTCAGGCACATGAACGAGTCAGTTTGTGTCTTTCTTTGTTCTGTTGTGACTGATTCCAGAGCAGTACTCAGGTGTTTCCCTCTGTGAGAAACAGCTTCTCATTGGTCAGCAGCTGTGACGAGCTCAAACCACTGTCTGAGCGCGTCGCTCAGCGTCTCTGGCAGGGCGCTGACGTCTCTCAGGATGATGTAGAACGGGAAAGGAAACTCGTCCATGTAGGAGCGGATCTCTGGGAGTTCTCCTGGTTCTCTAAATATGGGAACCTTGATGTCCAAAATAGAGTCCTGCAGAGCAGAAAGGGGTTTAGTAACGCTGTGTGAGAGCAGGAATAAAGATCTGAACCTGTTTAATTACCCGGGAGTTCGGGTTGTCCAGGACCACGAAGATCACGAAGATGTTAGCCGTGCGCGCCGCGTGCACAGCGGCCTCCACTCTCTCCTTTCCTTCTAGAAACAGTCCTCTGCCGTCAGACACGATGAACAGCAGCTGGGCCGTCTCTGTGGAGAACCGTCACAGTGACACGACTCCATTAAACAAACCGGGTCAGAACTTTTAGCCTCCAGCTGTCTGATGTCTCAGTTTGATTTATTGCAGCCACTCACATCACATTATGAACCCTGGGGTCAGGGCTGTGTGTTGGACTGATAGCTGATGCTGCTATCAGAGTTCATTTGAGCTAACTAACAGGCTGTGTGTCTGGTCTGGAGCATACAGGTGTGTGTTAGCTCAGCGTTCTGCTCTGATAAAACAAGCAGCTCCAGACGGGAGGCTGAAGGTTTACCTGAGTTCACGGATCCAGGACTCTGCCGACGCGCCGACATAAACATTTTTGTTGAAGTCTCTAAAAACTAAAGAGGAGAGAAATGATGAAGGTCAGAACAGCAGGTTCTATCATCACGGTTTACCTTCAGATAACAGAGTTTCATGTTTTACTAAAAGATTCAGAAAACTTTTTAACCCTGATGTTAAGGAGGTTCAGGGCAGCATGTACACAAAACTGTAGGGTTTGACCAGCCATCAGTAACTATACAATAACACTACAGTACTGTGGTCGTTAATCAGCTGTAGCATCAGAAGCCTGAGTGTTTGGACTGACTGAAGGTCCCACCTGAGCGATTCTGGTCTTCTTCTGCTGGAACTGACACAGTCTGAGGATCCGAGCTCCCGACTCGTCGCTGAACTGCTGCTGGAGGGGATGCAGCAGCTGAACCTGCTCACCAAAGCTGAACACATCGATTAGTTAGTACCAGAGCTCCTTCCTGCTCAGAGATTTAAACACGAGCTCTTCTCACCTGCAGACGGACACCTGTCCAACCTCCAGCAGGGTGAGAGCGTTGATGATCACCGACAGGGACTCAAACGCCAGCTGCAACACACACCGTCAGTCAGCATCAGGTTTCACTCAAACCCAGACAAACTGTGTGTGTGTGTGTGTGTGTGTGTGTGTGTGAGACCTGTTTGGAGTGGTTGTCCATCATGCTGGAGGAGTCGTCCACAGCCAGACAGATCTGGTACTCCCTCTTGCTGGGTTTGGTCCTCCTCAGCCAGATCTTGTCTTTGTGGAAGTTGCTGGCGATGTAAGGAATGACCTTCCTCATGTTCAGACGCTTCCCTGTTCGGTAATCACCTCTGAGCAGAACCACCACCAAAACAAACAAACAAACAACAAACAAACACAAATGTTACTAGCAGAGTGGGTCTAAGCTACACTCCAGCATCAGACAGCAGCAGAAACCCCAGAAGAACCCTGAGGTATCGTCAGGCAGAGGACTGGTCAGACGTGTGATCAACAAGGATTTTTACCTCGACGCGTTTTTAAACCATCACATCAGGACCCAGAACAACAGGACAATCCTAGAGGGTCGTTCTACCAGTTATTACATGTGAGGAAAACTACAGTTGGCAGTGGAAACATGTCAGGTTAAAGTAAAACCCTTTAATTTCTACGTCTGAACTAAACACCCTGCCAGTGACTTAATGGACTGACTTGAGCTTGGTGGCCTGGGTCGGCTCCAGGATCAGACGGATCTGCTCACACAGCTGCTGGGACAGGGACGAGGTCAGAGCCTGGTACTGGTGCCACATGGAAGCTGCTGCACTCTCCTGAAACACACACAGATACACACTGAGCTTCACACAACACACAGTACCATAACACACAGTTTCAGCTTCAAACTATGAGGCGAACAAACTTAATGGATCAGGTTCTAAAACAGATAAAACGGTTCTGACTGAAGGACAGAATCTTGACGTGAACGTGTTGATAAACATATTTATATATAATCTAAGGTCCTGTAATGGTGACTTGTGGGATATTTATCTGTGGAGGCTGTGGCTCAGTGGGAAGAGCAGCCATCGTTCATGATGGTAGAGTCATACCACTAAGACTCATAAAGGTCAACACAGAAGAAACGGATTAATCTGAAGTTATTGTTTTCAGAACAGAGATGTTAGGGTTGCTCTGTATTTAGAACTGATCTGAGAGCAGCCTCACCTCCTCCTGCGTGCCTGGAGCCAGTCTGTTCCAGGCCTCCAGCTGGAGCTCCATCTCCTTCCTCATCTCCTCTGGGTTAGACTCCGCTTTCTGCAGAGAGACAACACGTCAGGCTGCTGGGGCTCCAGCTCCAGGGTGTTCAAGAGGGACCAGGCCTCAGTTAGCAGGTTAAAGTTCATGAAGAAAACATGAATGTAGCAGAGAGACTTCTGGTCTGTAATGCTGCATCTGACTGATTTAGAAAACATCTGGACGTAGAGATGTTTACCCATAATGCATAGCACTATGTGTGGTTCTACTGAAGCTTCTGGTTACATGGATCAAGATGTGTAGGACTGAGGTCCTGAGAAGCAGCTCTTCATCCTCTCACCTGCGTGGTCTCCAGCAGCAGCGTATGATGGGTGTGAATCGTGGATTCTGTTCTTCTCTCTACTCTCTCTTCTTCTCTGGCCTGTTGTTGGTCTTTAGATCTTTCTTCTTCTTCATTCTTTCTCTGTCTCTGCTCATCTGCTTCTCCGCCATCTACATCATCAAGAAGATCCAGTCAGTGCTGCTACATGCAGACTTACCTGAACTGAGCCTGTATGCAGTAGCATCAGGTTCAGTGTTAAACCAGACCAGACAATAGAAGAGACGTTTGGACCTTTCAGTGAGGACTTGGAGGAGGAGCCCAGCTGATCAGGCTTCAGCTCCTGGACGTCAGCAGGTTGGAACTCCTCCTCCTCCTGGTCTTCTGTTTCCATAGCTTCATCCTCATTATTCTCACTCTGGTTCTCTTCAGGTCCAGCGGCCTGTTGCTGGTCAGCAGTGGCAACATCTGAAAGCAAACACCATGTTTTCTTTTAATTAACCAATAAATGCTGGGGCACCATCACTAATCTGCTCATGAACTCACTAATTCAACATCCAATCAGGAACAGTGTTATGACCTTTAGTAGCAGTACATTGTGCAACAGTCAAAAATGTCCACCATAGACAACAATGGGAGACTGATAAGATATGTTTCTGAAGCTAAGCGGAGGAGGATGTCTGACCGTAGGTCTGCGTGTCGTAGCTCGTCTCTCCCTGCTTGACGTATTCATACAGGTCTGAGTCCTGCTGGCCTTCACTCTGCTGGGGTTCTCGGAGCTCCTGGCTGCTCTCCACCGTACGGAGGCGCTTGTTGACCCGTTGGTTGTAGTCACCCGTCAAACGCTCGTTATCGGCTCGGCCTGGTTTCCTCTTGAAGCTCTGGATGTAGCAGAGGAAGGAAAACGACGTGAGGACTCACACCACAGAGTCAGAACGGTTCTGGTGATGTTTAGCTGAGCGGTACCTGAGTCTTGCTTTGAGTCTGGATCTGAGAAGCCATCCTCGCTGTCAGCTTTGACTGGTGACCCTCTGATTGGCTGGCATCAGCTGCTCCACTGCCATGCTCCTAATAGAGAGGGGAACAACAAATACACTTTATAAAGATAAAGAAACATTTGGGATGAGAGGAGAAACAGATCCTCTGAATCGTCTCCGGGTCTCTACTGGCAGTCTACTGGGATCCTAACTAGAACTTTCTCCCAATAAGAATTTGTTGTTACTGAACTGCTTCCAGACAGGAGTTGTTTTCTACATCTGACGCCCTGTGAGGTTCCAGCCAGCTCCTGGTGGACCTGCTGGACCAGAGGACGGACCCAGAGGTCCTTCACTGAGACACGGAGCTGCACGAGTCCAAACGCTGCTAGGTGGACAACCAGTCAACTGTCTAAAGACGTAAATCAATCCATGATTCATAGTTGATGTTTTACCTCTTTAGCCTGATCCCGCTCTGAAGGATCCCCCGCCAGCTCCACCGCTGAGTCCGACTGAACGTTCTCCTCTCCGATTTGACCTCTCGTGTTCTGCTCCTTCCTCTCAGCTGATTTAGGCTGCTCCTCTTCCTCACCCTCCTCACCCTCAGCCTCCTCCTGCAAGTCCCAACAGGAAACACTGTTTACACCTGTTTATTACATGAACAAAACACACTCCTCTCACACACACCTTTGGTTCGTCTCCTTTGTAATCTGAGGTATCTATATCCTCCTCTCGTCTTTTGTCTCCTTCTCTCTCTTCCTCCCCCTCCTTTTCTTCATCTTCATCAGCAGCCTCCTCCTCAGGTTTAGGCTCCTGATTATTTTCTTCTCCCAGCTGGTTCTCCTTCATGTCCTCCATGTCTTCCTCTCCCTGCTCTCCCTCCTCCTCTCCCTCTCCTCTCTCCTCCTCTCCATCTTTTAGTTCCTTCTCCATCACATCCTGATTCATGGATTTTTCATCAGGTTCTGATGGATTCTCACCTGAAAAAGGTAAAAACTGTATTTAGTCTCCACAGATCAGAAAGAAAATATCAAGAGACTGTAGAGACGAGTCATTTTAAATGTTACGAACTTTAACTTCCCTCATAAAACCTGACCAGTGTTACTGAACTAAGACCCAGATCCTGGTCTCGCTGCTGCTTATGGACTAGAATTTATTGTCAAGAAAGTAGAAAACAATCGACCAGTTAAATCCAGGGGATCTGATACTTTTCTTTGACTGAGGCAAATGTACAAGACCTTTTGAGCAGTATAAATAAAACAAATCACCATAAAACTGTTTATACATTTTTTAAGTAAAGCTAAAACTGTTGAAAGAAAGTTGAGTTTGTTTACAAAACAATCTGTCACCTGAACATTCTGTAAAAACATCTCATTTAAATTTTTTTTTGCCAAAACACGACTACCAAATGAGAAAACTGATTCTGATAAGATCCCAGAGTCTATCGTGACTCACCATCACCATCATCCTCTTCATCATCTCCAGCCTCTTCCTCCTGGTCCAGGTTGAGGTCCTGGGGCAGCTCCATGGCTTCAGGTTCAGGTCTCTTGTCCTGCTGACCGTGATATGGGTCCACCTCGTCCTCATTGAACTCCCTCTGGAGACCAATGAGAGCACAGACGTCAGAGGGTACGCCTCATGTCGTCAGACCATCAGGATCTCCGTTTTATTAATGAAAACATTCTGACTGGATTAATAAAGAGAAACCGTTTTATTCATCTTAATAATTGTGCCTCCGTCTGAAGAGGTGCTTCCTCCTCCACCTGCCTGGGCTCCTGTTGAAGCTGGTTTTCAGGTGACTCTGATATCAGAACCATCACCTCCTCCTTACCTCGTCTCCTTGTTCGTGGATCTTCTCCTCCTCTTTCTCACACATCTCTTCATCCTTGTCCTGGTTTTTCTTGGGGTCTGCCTCATTTAAGTTATCATCTTTGGCAGCCAGCTCAGATTCACCCTGAGGGGAAGTCAGGATGGAAACCAGAATTGATCCAGTTGTAAAGGTTAAAGGTCATCCTCACACTGACTGTAGTTGTGTTGAAACCTACCTGATCCATGCCCTGACCAGACTCCTCCTCCTTATCACTCCCTCCTTCATCATCTTCATCGTCCCCCCACAGTCTTTCATCCAGAGTGTCTGTCTGACCGTCTCCCAGGTCTCCCATCTTCTTGTCAAGCTCCTCCTCTTCCTCTTTATCAGACTCCTCCTCATCTTCACCTGGAAATGATCAGAAGTGGGAACCTTCAGTAGAACTACGCAGATTTAAAAGTGTTCATGTTAAACTGTGTTAAAAGACAGATTTCTGGTTTAGTTCCCTCCACGTTAAACTGACCTGCTTCATCTCCATCGTGCATCTGGCCGTTAAAGTCTTCAGACATTTCAATAGCATTGTCCTCTGACTTGATGTTCCCTCCATCCTGCTGCTCCTCCTTCTCCTGACCCTCCTGGAAGGTGTCCTCCACCTAAAGCAAGGAGCAGTTTCATGAGAGAAACCATTGTGGTGTCATTAATCTACAGCTGAGATGTTCAGAGAATGGCCCCAGTTCTGGTTTCTACAGGTTTCTGAAGTCAATGCAGACGTGTTGGTCTTCCTTCTACTAGACCTCTCCAGCTCACCCTGACATGACGACATTTATCTTCTGGTCCAGATCCTGACTGATGGCAGCTCATTCTTCATTATTAATGCTTGGGAGTTTTTCAGAACACACATCTTGAGGACTGATATTTGAGTTTTCATCAGGATTAAGATCTAAGGAGTTTCCTGGACCTAGTATGTTGATGTTCTGTTATTATTTCACTCCAGCTGGTAAACCTCTGGTCACCTTTCCCTCATTTATATATTCAGCATCACCATGAGGATCCATGAAGTGGTGATGTTGGGGGCACAGACCTTTAGAACTTCCTGTTACACAAACAATATGTCTTTCTTTACCTGATCTTCATTCTCTATCTTGTCGCTGACATCTTTGGCTCCGTCTCCTTCTCCGATGCCACCACTCTGGTTGTCATGAAACTCAGTGGCTCCCTCTCCATCTCCACCAGCCACCAGCTCCTGAGGCAGGCAGAAACCCTGACGAGGAAACCACAACATTTAGCTTTCTCTTATTGGAACTTGGAGCTGCTCTGGGACCTGGACCTGGTCCAGGATGAAGCAACATCCATACCTTCTGAGCCAGCTCAGTGAAGATGCTAGCCAGGACAGACAGCAGCTTTCCTGTGCTCCTATGGACTCCCAGTGACACGGTCAGGTAGTACAGCACCAAGTCCGAATAAACCCCCAGCAGAGGGTCGAGACGCACCAGCATCCTGCACGCCTGGCTCACCCCCTGAGCACGTGCATGCACACAAAAACACACATATGGCATCAAGACAAGAGGAGTCCAATCTGACTGAGTCTCCAAACTGTTAGTTTAAAAATCAACGCTTCATTTTGATTGACATCCAGGTGCTTCTGGTACCTGAAGCTGTGGAGGCTGACAGGAGTCTCTGTGGCTCCTCAGACGGCTCAGCAGCGCCTCCACCCCCACACTGACATCACCCACACACAGACTCCTCACATCCGCTTCCAAGTCCTCCTCCAGGAGTCGGGTCAGGTGACCGGGCTTCAGCAGGTCCACCACAGACTCCTCATCCTCCTCCTCTTCTCCTTCTGATCCAACAAACAGAGAAGAAGAAATACAGAAGAGGACTTAATAAACACATGACTAACTGTGGGCCATGATGAGTGAGCACGGTGAGGTAGATCCCACACGAAGTCCAGTTCAACAGAGGGAGAGACTTTAATGCGAGGTAGTGGCGTGGCTCTGAGTCTGCGCTCTGGAAAACCACTTCAGTTCTCAGCTGTTTTTAGAGAACCATTAAGAACCAGCTCTGGTCTTGTACTGGAACCTCTTTGGAGGAAAAGCCTAAATAAAGCTAAGAATGCTGGCTGTCACCTGAGCAACATCCAAACCAGACTTTTAGTATCTAGTGGTCCAAACTGAACTGGGATCAGGGTTCGTTGTAAAGTCTCTGTCACCTTTCTTTGCGTCTCCATGTTGCTCCGTTGGCTGCTCTCTCTCCCTCCTCTTCACCAGAGTCTGGACGGCACACAGCACTTTGTTGATGTTTGTCTCCAGCTCAGCTGAGAACTCGGAACAGAAGGAGGACTGGTGATCTGTAAAGAACATAAAATCAGCTGTTAAACCGTGAAACAGCTGGACCTGATGTGTCAGGTTGTCTATGTTAAGGCGAGGTGCTCTGATTGGTCACCTGAGGTCTGCTGACCCAGGGACAGCAGCTGGGTCTTCCAGGTGGTGAAGTCTGTGACACAAGCCTCCACCTGTCCTCGGACGTATCGGAGGCTCTGAGCTACCGCTGGCTGACTGCTGCTCACAGCTGTAGTGAAGAGCTGCTCTATACTGGACATCTGTCCTGCTACATCCGCCAGCTGTTGGACAGCCGAGCAGCACACCGAAAAACTTCTCCTGTTGGAAAAAACAAAACATAATAAAAAGAATTGAACACATCTATAACTGGGAGCAAACATCAAGAATCAAAACGATCTGTTTTATATCTGTATTCTTTTGTTTTTTTGTCTATCATGTTTTAATTTTGATGTTTTTTGTGAAGAACTTCTTGATGTTTTTCTGTGAAAGGTGCTATAGAAATAAACTTTACTTATTTAAATCAGAGAACAAATTCACTGAGATCTGGGTCCTTTTCTGAGGTATTTTTTTAAATCTTGGTATTCAGACCGATATGCCTGTTGGACTATAACCTGATCCACTGCCTATGGGTTCTGTTCCCCTTCAGAATGAGTGAAAGAGGAAGTAACTTGTGACTGCGTACGTATATACCACAGGACAAGAGGACTATCTGAACTTGACTGGTCCCTGAGGAGCAGAGGACAGCCATTTTTATCCAATCTCCACTCCAAACCATAGAAACGATTCCCTAATGGCCCCGTCTCTCTGATTAATGTCATCTCTCTAATCGGTGGACATCATTAACTTTGGCACAGAGTATCGTACTGTATAAAACCAGACCTTCCTGACTAATATTCACCTTGACATTGTGTTTAAAACTGAGTGTAAATAAATAAAACTGCTGTTTTCTTTTATGAAATGTTGTGGTAGTGTGTCTGACTGGAACTAATCCCAGTCCCTCTCCATCTACAGGAGGCCACTAGCCTCCCTCTCTCCCCTAATTAAGCATCTTCACTGCTGTCTTCAGATTAAAGTCAAGTGGGAATGTTTACCAGGTGTACAGAAGCCTCTCGGAGGCCTGTTGGACCACAGAACCCAGTTCCTCCTTCAGACTCTGGGTGAGCTGCAGCATCACAGTAACACGCTGGTGGAGCTGGACCCAGTTAGCATCTCCTCTCCTCAGCAGGCAGCTGGGCGGCTGGCACTGAGGTGTCAGAGGGGACGGGTACCTCAGGGTCCCTGCCTCCACCTTCTGCTGGGGGTCGGCAGGGCAGCACTGCAGCAGCCAGGCCAGCTGCTGCAGAAGCGTGGCACACTGGGTGGCCAGGTCCCATCCTGTTCTGACCCAGGTCTGGAGAGAGTCCTGTGGGGGGAGTGTGCACCCTGCATCCTCACTAGTCTGCAGCTGAGCTCTGATCTCCTGGATGTTGGTTGTTAGTTTCCTGCATAAAGTGACGATGAAAGAAGACAACATTCAATCATAAATCCACCATGCACCTGCAGTCCTCTGGTATCTACAGCTAGCGTCACCACTAAAGGAAGAAAACAGAACCATGCATTCACTGGTGGGTCTAGAATGAGTTACATGTGTTAACTTAGATGCAGACAAACCAGGTAAAGTTCTGGTGTTGGATAGAAGCGATGTAATGTGTTAAATCTGCTTTCTAGAGTTAGAATGAGGTAAATAAAACAGACAGTCTGACAGAAACCCAGTGCATCCTGTTAAACAGCTGATGGAAGCACCTGGCTCACCTGAGGGAGACCCACTGACCAGTGAGCTCAGCCAGACAGCTCCTCTGTCTGAGGAGCAGCTTGAACAGGTGACAGGTGAAGCCCCTGCAGCGCTCGATGGTCCCCACGCCCAGCTCCTACAACCACAGAGACGCATCAGACATCAAAACTACTCAACAGAAGGAAACATTCATGATTAAAGCTTCTCATTTTAATATATGTGTTTCCAATTAAACCAGAAGCCTTTTGTCCATTAGTTGAAAAAAAGACTCCCCCTTTCTTTATGTAGAAGAAATCAGACCCAGGATGGGGTCCAGGTGCCTGGACTGACACTGGGTCTGAGTCCAATCTCAGAGCCAGAGTCAATAAAACTCTGATGGTGGATCAGGTTCTTTATTAACATGAATTATTAAGTATTAAGAAGCTAAATTACTGAATTTGTCTTAAAAACAGAAGAACAGGAAACTGTTTAGGTGTAAAAACAAAGGGTGACCTTGGCTGCGTGCTGCAGAGCCGTCTGCAGAGCCGTTTTTCTGGCCCACGAACGGTAGAAATACTTCTGACATCCATCCCACGCCGTCACTAACTCTGTAAACAAACTGCAACAAACAGAACACCTAAACAGTCTGATCTACAAAGAGTTTACCCACACTAAAATATCAGGGATAAGTCACTAATTTAATGAGCTCCATCCTCTACTCGTGCATTCTAAGGTGATCTGCTTACATGCTCTCAGCCTGATCCTGGTTCTTCACAGCACACAGAGCAGCGCTCAGCTCCAGAGGCTGCAGCTGCAGGGTGGTCTCTGGGTCAGTGGTTCTGTTCCACATCAGGCCTTTACGGTACGACAAACCTGAAACAGAAACAGATGGAGTTAAGATTCAGATTTCTAATCAGTGAAACAGATCAGAGTGGAGAAGTTCACCGGTTTCAGAGAGCCTCTTGAACAGGTCAGACAGAGCTCTCTGCTTCTGCTGCAGGATGTGTTTGACCTCTGTCTTCTGCTTGTCTTTGTCTGCTGTTGTGTCCACAGAGAGGCTCTGCAGGTCCTGCAGGCTGCTGATGACCTTCCCTGATGAAGAGAACCAGAACCATCAGGTTTGTTAGAGTCCAGTGCTGCAGATGCCACCTCCACCTCCATCACCTTCAACCCCCTGATCCCTCTGGGTTATTTCACACCTCAGAATGATGAAGGTGTCTCAGCCAGCTTCAGTGATGTATTATCTTGCTAAAAGGAACTCGTACCTGTGAAGTAGTCCAGATCTTCAGTCAGCTCAGGTACGGGGTTTTTCCTCAGTACCTGGACACAGATCTTCTTCATTCTTCTGGACAGAGCAGGAAGACGAGCTTGTAAAGAAACTTCAACTCCGTCATCTGGAGCCTCATTCTGAAACACACTAGAATCAGTACAACAAGATCTTGTGTTTAGGATCATGAATCAGTGGTGGGAGATCAGCACCTGTATCTGCAGGTCTCTGCCTTTCCCAGACAGGATGCTCTTCAGCACCTGATGAATCCGACGTATTGGACTTTCTTCTGAGCCAACGTCCATGTCGTCCACACCTACGCTGCTTCCTTGTTCCACCAGAGAGGGAAGACTCGGACAATTCAGAGCCTCCTCAAACTTCTTCACAAACTTAAAGAGGGTCCTGAAAGAAAAGGGTGCATGTAAAGGACTTGGGAGGTACCATCAACCCACAAAGTTCAGCTTGAAATAAACCCTGATCCAGATCAGACTACGAACCGATGGGTCTTCTCCACAGACTGCTTGATGGACCAGAAACTGACATCATTCCACTTTGAGATCTTGACAAAGTCCTGAAAACAAACAGTTGATCTTAGAGAACCTTACTGATGATGAGAAGCCTCAGAGGAGATGGTGCTGGTACCTTCAGCTCCTTCTCAATGGGCTGTCTGAGCTGAGTGAGTCTGGCCTGAATGCTGTTAGAGAACTGGTTGTAGTATTTATGAAGGTTCCACAGAACACTGGACAGAGCCTCTGGAGAGGAAAGAAACAGGAGCAGAGTAATTATGAACATGATATTCACACATCACTAAGGGAATCCATCCATCTGCGTGACTTCTGACCTCGTCCAGGTTGGCTGGGGACCAGCAGGAGGTGGCAGTGGAAGCTGAGCAGCATCCTGAGGCGAGTGTGAAACTCTCCCACAGTGGATCCCTCCATGAAAGCTTGGAGAGTCGAAGACACCGAGGACAGCGAGGGAGGCTCCACCCCCTCACCTGGGAGGACAACAGGTGTCAATGTAGGACTCATCTCTGATTGGTTCAACCAGCTAAACTAACTGATAATATAGATTTTATTCTCACCATGCTAATGTTTTCATGTAAATTCTGACCGCACATATCTTTAATTACTTGGGATTATTTGACTGACCGGGTCACCAGGTGAGCTGGTGATAATGTGTACCTGGATTAGACTCCTCCCTCTCTCCTTCCAGATACTTCTCCACCAGCTGGTAGATGGAGAACCAGTGTTTGGTGGATTTCTCTGTGTGCTTCTTCATGGTGTTGTCCAGACTGCTGGCCCAGCAGCTACAACCCAACAGGAGTCACAGTCACAAACCAATCCAACAGCCCGAAGCATCAGCAGAACTTCGCTTACCTGAGCTCCAGTTTGCGCCACTGGATGATGAGCTGTGTGACTGGTTCCAGTTCCTTCCTCAGAGAGACAGCGCGACTGGCGTTATTCTCCCAGTCCTACCGGGTGACAGAAAACACACACCTCACCGTCACACTCAAACATCTGACCGAGTCCTAGTGTTTGATATTAAAACATCTCCAGGTAAATCATCCCACCTGAGCTTTACCCAGCAGGATCTCCAAACCATTCAAGAACTTTGCAAGAGGGCTGGCCAGGCTGAAGGCCAGGATCCTCTGGATCACCTGGGTCAGCTAAAACCACAAACAGAGCCACAATCAGTCCCATCAGAACTTTAAAGAGAAGAAAACCATAAATGACTTTAATCAGTGCTGAACTGTAACAGGGTCCAGCTTCATGAAGTCCTCTGAGGTTCCTTTGACTTCACAGATTTATAAATAAATATTAGTGTTGTTCTGGTTTAAAGCAGAGATGGCTTTAAATGTACAGGCTTCTGTCTACATATGGTTCGTCTTCAAACTGCTCATCTGTTTCAGGTTCCCATGACGACAGGGAGCAGCAGCTTCCTCCCCTCATCAACCCTCTCCAGCTGCTCCTGTAGAATCTTTTTAGCACTTTAAGCTAACGACCAGCCAATGTTCTGTTAAACTCTGATGTTTCCTTTGACGACCACCTTGTGTCTAAAAGCCTGTTCTCCTTCCAGGAACCTGATCTGACGGATTCCTTGTTTTCAAACCAGTCGGGTCAACCTGAGCAACGTTAAAACTGTTCTTGGTTGTGGGAGTAGTTTCCATTAGTGCATATGTGATCCATCAGCATCATCTATAAACACCACCAGGTCTTTTCTATTTGATGACAGTCTGTGATGTTCTGTGTGTTAAAGCACAAATTAAAGAGAGCTGTAGATCTCTGTGTCACTGTTCTTTAATCACATCACTAAAGCAGCTTCTAGGATGTTCCCAGGATGTAAGACCCTTCCAGTGAGTGGATCTGCTCCAGGGTCAGCTCCCAGTACCTGGTACACCTCCAGAGGGAGGCGACCAGCAGGCATCCTGTTCAGAACCCCCTCAGTGTGGAGGAGCTCCACTAGGAGGTCCTTAAAGAGCATATTTTAAGTTAGACACTCCCTTAAACAAATGTTTAGAGAAATATAATAGAAACTTTTTCTGAATAAAAATTTACACAAATTCAGCTTATTTAGGCTCTTGGATTCGTTTTTGTGAGAATTGTCAATTTTTTCACCAAACCGGAAGTGACGACAGTTCAGGGAGACCGTTCGTTCTCTATATAGAAAACTGATCCACTATTCACTACTTGTGACGAGCAAAACAAACCCCCAGAGTGCCGTTATTTTATTACTTTATTACTATAGTGAGAAGTTATTTTATTAAGATTAAAAGAAAAAAAGATAAAAACAATCAGTCCTGTAAGGCTGTACCCTGTCGGTCCAGCTGTAGACCGTGACCCACCTCCTCACTTGGGTCTGGGTAAAATACCAGCGTTTAGCACCAGGTTTTGATCATCAGAGCTCCAAACATTGAGCTGCGTTTAGGTGGATTGTTAAGAAATGAAAGAGTTTATAAAAAGTTTCACAGGATACAGCTAAACGGTTCGAGGCTGACCGAAACAGTGTCGGGTCAGGCTGGAAACCCCGCTGTGAAGCCCCTCTTGGGAGCCGCTGGGAACGGGAAGCCCCTCTGGAGAGCATCGCCGCATGGATTTACTGTACCCCGCCAGCTAGGTGAGGGTCAGACACCTGAAGGAAATGCTCTCATGAAATCGCTGATCGGTACCGAACTACGACCCACCACGAACCGTACCAAACCTGGCATGGAAACGAGACTCAAGTCTCCCCGTTAGCTCCTGTTAGCTGCTGCATGCTAACAGCGGTTAGCTCTTGTTAGCTGCTGCGTGCTAACAGCGGTTCTGGTGAATGGATCGAAGTAACGGCGCCTGTTTAGAGTCACACTGAATGTTTTTCATCGGTATGTGGGACTCCATCACATCCAGTCCTGGACTAGACCAGGACCGCCGGGGTTTTTCGTCTCCAAACAGAAGTCACCGTACCGGTAAGGAAGCCGTCCCGTTGTTGACTCAGTGTCCTGACAGACTGGCGATTGGCATTCATAAACATAATAATTTAGCATTTTTTATTAAAATGAATTCACACCGACTCGATTAAAGAGCGCTCTAACCTAAAACTAACAACTCATCGCCGACAGCGAGCAGGCAGCTGGCAGACTAGAGCGGTGCCAGTCTGAGATGTTAAAGTAGTTTAGCTTTAAAAAATCTAACACAATGATTAAAACAAGCATCTGTTACACAAACTCCACACAACAAAGGGCTCAAATGATCATATTTATGGGATTATTGATCGTACAGAGTGTTAAATTATCCTACAAATACTTTATTTATCTACATCTGACAACACTGTAAGCAGCGCCACCTAGCTAGGAGCTCCCTTAGCTGACGTCACAGGTCCACATATGAAAAAAAAAAGCGTTTTTAGAAGCTTTGCAAAAAGGGGCACTTTGGACTAGAAAAATGGTTTAAAAAAATGTATTGTAAAACAAAATACCCTCAATAAACATTTCAAATAGTATTTTTGGACAGAGTTTTATCAGAATAATAAAAAAAAAAGAACTTAATATATGCTCTTTAAATGTTGTAAGTTTTTATGAACTACTGACTAATTTGTCTCATTACAAAAACAGAGGATGAAAGTCCCCTGGTTCTGACCCGGAGCAGGTTAACGGACCTGTATGAGAGCGGGGTGTTCGGGCCAGTCCTCCAGTCTCTGTGTCACTGCTCCACTCAGCTGCTCCAGAACCGGGAGACAGAGACGGGCCTCGCTCATGTTGGGCTGCTGGTAGAAGTCATAAGGTCCATCTGGGCTGATGACCAGCTCATCAGAACCCCTGGAGCCCTCCACGGTGTTCTGAAGGATGGTGGAGAGCAGCAGGCCGCTGCCTGTTAGCTGCTGGTCCAGATCAGAGTCTGGACAGGAAACAGGAACAGAACCTGCTTTTAATTTGATCCTAAAACTCAGTTCATTATTTGATAAGTGAAGCAGTCAGAGCTACAAACCAATCAGATGATAGAAGGATGACATCACCGGGGAAGCAATCTGATAGGACGAGACCAGAGCTTGGATGTGTTCTTTACTCTGATTTGCTGGCGTTGTGTTCTGGTACCACGGGGACTGGGCGTATCCCAGACACATGCGCTGATGGACCTGGACCACAGTGTTTATAGCAGAACAGGACAGAGAACCCGTCTCAGCAGCCTCCTGACGGGTTCTGTCTTCATCAAGGTTCTGCTTCGTGTCCGCTGGACCTTCCAAACTCATCTGGGTCTGTAAATCTTCAAAGTCCTGGAAAAGTTGAGATTCAATAAACCACATCAGTCAAAGTTTGTACAATTCATCTATAATGTTCATAAAAAAGTAGCTTTGAGTTTAGGTCAGCGGGTCTTTGAAGACCTTCCTAGTCACAGATCTATACCTGGCCGAACTGAGGAAAGAGGAGCCTGAAGTCTTTCTCCTCCTGCTCGTCCTCCGTCAGTCCTGAACCGTGATGTCGACTGCTGCTGCGATACAGACTGGATGCCATCAGTTCTTGCTCCCTCTTCTGTCTCTCCTGTTCGTCCCACTCGTTCACCAGAGCCTGAGGAGCACCAATGAGCCGTCAGAAAAATGACAAGAGATTTTAACAACCTGATGATTCTGATGTGATGAAGGACTCTGACCTGACAGATGTGTCTGAAGAGGCTGCAGGCCTCTGGACCGAAGGCTCCAGTGGACAGGCTGTGGCTCTGTACAAACAGCAGAGCATTCACTAACAAAGTGGAGGACTGGGGGATCACATGATCAGGGTCCTGCTGGGGTAGAAGCTTCACAAGGCTCTGCAGAACGTCCATACAAGTCCTAGAGCACAAAAAGTCCGCCCGAGTGAGATAAGATGGAAGACTGGCGGACACGGAGGGGAAGGCCAGTAGACAGGACACCAGCTGGGACAAACCAGAGATGGGGGTCAGAGAGGCCACCACCTGGGAGGCCACAAGCCTCATGCCATGCTGCAGCTGGAGGATACCAGTTCTGATTGGGCTGACAACATCTGGGTACAGCGGGTAGTCCTCCATCAGTTTCTGGCAGAAGCGCTGCTGGGAGTTCTGCCACACAGCCTCCTCTTTCAGGAGGGCCCGGACTGATGACAGGGACTTGGAGGAGAAGTCCTGCTGGACCTTCAGCAGGTGGGATAGCAGCTCCTTGATAGAGGACAGCTGTCCAATGCTGCTGAGGTAGTGCTGAAGGTCCTGAAAGAGGTGACCATACTGAGAGTCACGGGGGCGGAAGGCCTGCTTCCTGGAGAGCTCCTCTATCTGCTCCATCAGCTGCTGCATACGGACACACAGGTACCTGAAACATTCAACAGTTTGGTTAAGAACCTCTGGAACTGATTATTAAGAGTGTTCACAAAAGCCGACTGTTGTTGAAAACAGTTTATAAAACAGACTGGTGATATTTAGACGTCTGGTTGTAGGAAAGCTTGAGGGCAAAGAGTCCATCAGAATGCACCTAACTATAAATATAACAATCTCTCTGTTCATGGTTATTAGAGATTAGACCTGACGCACTGAGGGCTCAGTGTCTGGTACGGACCTGATTCGAGGATGCTGGAAGGAATCTGTGCTCTTCTGTAGCTCTGCTCCAGTCATCAACTGGGAGGCCATGTTCCGGGTTTTCCACTCCTCCCTTAGCAGAGCCAGCTGGAAGGGACCAAACACAAAGTGGTTCTACGTGCTATAGTAACCATAACAATCATATCAGCAGACATCAGGTTGGATTTATTGACCAACAGGATAACTTTCAAAGCACTTTTAAATCAAAACTCACAGCTAAGGAACCAGGTCTTACATTTAAGATATTAACCGTTTCATCACACTAATAAGTACTAAATTATTCAACCCTTCATTAAACCACAAGTTAGCTAATAAATATTAAATTATTTCACTAACTTCCTGGAAACGTTTGTGTTTATGTTTGATAAATAAAAAGTCAAGCTTCTGACCTCCTGCTGAGCATAGCTGAGTTTGTAGGCTCTCTTCACGGTCGGGTCGAAGATGGTCTGTGGGGCCCACAGTTTAATCTGCACAATGCCCATGTTGACCCAGAACACTCCAGAACCAGCCAGCAGGTTGGAACCTTGGGTTCTGCCCTGGACGTACTGCTGTAGACAGGCGAGAACCGCCCCCAGCAGGTCTTCAGGGAGCAGACCTGGAGGTAAAACGTCTCGGAGGACCGTCTGGATCTCCTGTGCAGCAGTCAGGGGGTTGTCGTCATCCACCAGGCTCCTGCAGCTCTTCATGTAGACCCCTCTCTGGTTGGAAGGCAGCAGGTTGGTCAGGCTCTGGAGCTGCTGACACAGAACTGCCCCCTGGAGCCTGGAGTCTGTAGCCCTGTAGAAACAGAGTTAATAAAATTAAAGGAGGAGAAGATGCTGTGAAAATCAACCACCATAATTAAAATCTGCTTCAGATGGATGAGCAGTTTTCTGTGGGAATATTCTCAGGGTAGACTTGTCTTGTTTTTGGTAAAAGATTCTTGTGAAAAAGTGTCTCTTTTCAGGATGTTATAAGAGTGAATGTTTACTGTGATGGTTTTAGAGCTGATTGGATCAGCTGTGACATCCATAACATAAAATAACCTGTGTTAATCACAGATCTATAATCGGTCTCACACAGAACTGATGAGAAGCCATTTAGGAAACAACCAACAGCCTCCCAGTGAGCTCTCACTGGTTTACTGCCTTGAACTTGAGCTGGGTTTATAAGTCCCAGGACTATGTGCACCTCCTGACTCACCCCAGCGAGACAGAGACACAGGATTTATAAACTGACTGATAGGTTTGGGAAACACGCCGGTGGTCAGGGAAGCTGTGTGTACTCCTGACTTTGAGCTACTTTCTGAGATGCAGACAACAGAGTCTCTTTCCAAAAAGTCTGAAACCATCAAAGGACATGGAGTGGAAGGCATTCTTCAAAAACTGATGTTTTTGGCTTGTCTCATTTTTCTCCAGGTTATTTTTAGAACCTGACAAACACCATGTTTTAGCTGCTCGTCTCAGGAACAGTCACCCCATTAACCAGGATTGAGTTTGCTGGATAATAGATTTTTTTGAGGATGAGGGTTAATGGTGTTTTATCTGATGTACTTTAATCTTCCACCGGCTCCCCTCAGGGCTGTGTCCTAACACCACTTTTATTTATTTTATACACTAATGAGTTTCAGAGTTGACGTGAGGACAGACATAAGGTCTGATGACTCTGTAATGGTGTCTCTGCTTGACAACCAGAACTCTGACCATGGCTCTGTGGTGAAAAAGTTTATTGGATGGTGTGAGGATCATTCCTTCAGCGAAATGTCTCAAAACCAAAGAAATGTTAATTGAATTTAGGAAGAAGCTTTGTAAACTGTTTAGTTGTGCAGCGCTTTGTGAAACCTTTTTTTTTTTTTTACTGAAAAACATTGACTGATTGATTACTACTTTATAAAAACCAACAACAACAAATCCTCAAATAAGGAAACTTTGGTTCAGTACCTGAATTCAGCCAGAGCCGGGAGGGCCATGTTGTCCCACAAAACAGCAGAAACATCCTGCAGCTGCAGGACTCTCTCCTTCCATCCCCCAAGGCCAACATGGGTCAGGGAGAAGAGAGTCGCTTCCTCAGACTCCCGTCCGCCAGCCGCACCGCTGCTTAGAACTCCCAGCATGCAATGGGACCACACCGCTTTAGTCAACAAGGCTGGACCCTAAAAGCAACATTAATCAGACATAAACAACAGGACCAAACATGGCCGTGTTTGTTAGAGGGTGGAGATAGTACCATGTTATCTGCTCCAGAGGGCAGCTTTGGACCGGGATGGGTCTCTGGACTCAAAGGGTCCCATCTGAGCCAGCGGTCAGGAACTGAGGTGACACTACAGGTCCAAAGAGCAGTCAGAGTCTCTGACAGCAGCTCACTCCACACCAGAGACAAGTCCTCCATCAGCTGGAGATCAAACAACAACAAAAAAACACAATAACACCTTCAGTTTAATGATCATTTCTCAGGCTGCTGGCTGACTAACATCTTAGAAAATGTCTAGATCTGAAACAAACTTCAGAGGTAACATTAAATCATACATCTGAGGTGATTAGTCTAATATCTGACTTTCAGTGAAGCCAGAATCTGATGGTGCTGACTGCTGGAGACACTAAGTTGTGAGAAAATATAATGATTTTCAGTTCTAATCACAATGAATTCGTACATACAACACTTCAGTTACAGGTCTTACAGTGCCTATAAAAAGTGTTGGCCCTGTTGGATGTTTATCCTTTTATTAAATCAATCAGGATCAACATATTTTGCTCCTTTCACACAATTTTTAAATATTTTTTAAAATAAAAAAACCTCTTTAATGTCTGATTTCTACAAAATAATGACATAATAATAATGAATAATACAGTATATAACATAAAATAAGTGACTGTATAATATTCACCCCCTTTAAAGTGACTGACATAATTCAACAGAGGTACAGCCAACTGGTGCTAGTAGTCTCACAATTAGTAGAATGGAGGTCACCTGAGGTCAGTGACTGTCTCTAGTGATATTAGTATAAAACACCTGTGACTGGAAGGTCCATTCACTGGTTAATCAGTGTTCCTGACTACCGTCACAGCATGAAGACAAAACAACCTCCGAGCAAATCAGAGAAAAGGTTATTATAAACAGTCGGTCAGGGGATGGATACAAAACATCTCCTGGAGTTTAGTTAAATCCATCATAAGGAAATGGAAGGAACATGTCTCCACGTGTAAATCTGTCTAGATCAGGACGTCCTCACAGATCGATAAAAGAATGAATAAAAACTGAACAATAAAATAAAATAAAGAATGAAACCAACTTCTCACTGTGTAGGAGGATACTTAAATGGGAGTGTTTCTAAGTCTGTCTGATATGTAAAGGTAGCTTGTTCCAGAGTTTAAGGCCCACTGACCTGGTCACTTCTCAGCAGGAAGAACAGGGACTTGAGCTGCTCAACATTCATCGGCGTGTTCTGGAGGCAGTAGCAAAGATGTCTGGAGAGGTTCTGGCGTATGCGATCCTCAGCCTCCTGGTCACTGAGGAGATACACAGAATCATCAACATGGTGTGTTCGTTCTACCTGAACACAAAGCAGCGGCTCACCCTGGAGAAAGGGCCAGGTGCAGCAGGTCTGAGCTGAGTCGCAGCTGGTTGAGTACACCAAGTTGCTCCATTAGGGGCCACAGTCGAGTCCTGAAGCCCAGTTGAAGGAGCTGCTCTTGAACCACAGAGGCTCCATCTGCTGCTTCATCCTCCTCAGACCTGGGACTGACCTCCAGGAGACCTTTGGAGGTCATGTGAGACTGTTGCTGCTCCACCATGGACAGCAGCTTCTGCAGCACCCCTGGTGATATTACAGTGTATGCTTTATGTGATTATTCACTCACTGACACTAAAACATCACAGCAGAGTAAAAAGTGTTTCATTCAGTGTATGAAGATGTGAGATAAAACCAAACACAGCTAATGTTTCAGGTTGAGTCAACGGCGTGAACTTTTTAAAAAAAGTTTTAGTTTCTTTTTTAAAATAATTTTTGAAACTAGAAATAAAAAATAATGTTAAATAATTAACATGCAGAAAATAAATAAATAGATACAATAATAAAACAATTTTTAAAGTGATTAGAATGTGGTTAAATATGAATATATTCACTGAACCATTTATTTATTTTCTAATTTTCTCCGTTTCAGACCTCCATACAGCCAACCTGCTCTCATGTCACTGGTAGGAGGGACAGAGCTCAGCAGAGGACAGGAGACACACAGACATAGTGGTGAAAGGTCAGAGGTTACACCTCACCGGTGTTCTGTGGATCCAGCTGGTTGTTTGCTACCAGAACCAGACCCCATCCTTCAAGGAGGTTCTCTTTGATGTCAGAGCCCGGTCCAGTTCCCTGAAGTCCAATCAGCTCCTGCCTCCTACGACCTGCTGACCTGTCCATCCACAGACTGTTCACATCCAGAGCCCGACTCAAGAGTCTGAGACGAGAAGCACACTCAGCCACCGCCTCCAGCTGATGGAGAGGATGAATGACAGGTTAGAGGTAAACAGTGTGATTTACACACAACACAATATGAACAAAAACACTGTAACGTTTTAAACATCTGTACAGGTGACAGTCGTGTCTCCACACCTTGAAGGGAAGAACTTTGCCCAGGATCTTCTGGATCCCTCTGAGAGTGGAGGTCACAGTCACCGGGCTGGACAGAACCCCCTCCATGGCTGCAGATACCGCCTGCAACTCCTGATGACCTCTGAAATACAAAACATCAGAACAAAGGTCAGAAAACTGGGAGAAAAATACAGCAGATTTAGGAGCAGCAGCTTTACAACCTGAGCCGACAGAGATCGTCTAACGTTGTCTGATATAGATTTTAAACAGTAATTTGCTGGTGAAGGTTCTCAGTCATCCAGGTCAGGGTAATCCAAAAAGCTTTGTTTAATAATTATCGTTATTCTATTATTATTAGGGGTGGGACTTTAATGCGTTAATTTCAATCAATGAATTAGGAAAAAATAACAAGTTTAAAAAATGTACGCAATTAATTGTAGCTTGCATTTGAAGCAAAGGGGAACATTTGTCACTGCACAAATTTCCTGCTACGCCGATTACCTGACACACACAGCAGGTGCTGGACGGATGCAGGAGGATCCGGCCCCGCTGCAGCAAAAAGGAGTACTTAGCCTCGCTATCCGGTCGAGGTCCTGTAGGCTTGAGGTGAGGTAGGCTCGGTCCAGCTTTCACAGCCAAAACCGGAAGTAAGCGGCTGTGAAAATGAAGGGTCTAACTTTCAGATTTATTCCCTCCCTTCTTGTCCGGTTTCTCTGTCCGGTCCAGGTCGGTTGTATGGATCGGTTTTATAACGGGGACAGACGATCGGTAAATAACATCCTGACTCGTCCAGGACCCCGCAATGGAAACGAGGCAGAAGTGTCGCAAGACAGTGGGTCAGTTTGAACACAGCAGGAGCAAACCAGACTGGGGCGACTGGGTGTTTCCACACGGAGGAAATCTATTATTATTATTATTTAAAAACAACACCCTTCTGAAAATGTACTTAAAATGAAAAAAATAAAATAATAATTAAGCACTTTACTTTTAACTCTGTCCAATTTTAGCCAGGGATATTTTATTGTTTTTCTACTGTTTTGAACTGAAATGCAAAATGCTTTTTCCCCCAGAAATTGAAGGAGCTTGATTTTACAATAATTAAGTTCAGGTCTATTACCAGTATTTGATTCTGTCCCCCACTAAAATTATTTTAAATAATTTTAAAAAGTCTTTTTGGGGCAAATTTTCTTATTATTTTAAAATGCAATTACCGGTAACTGCAATTAATTAATTACAAAGCCTGTAATTGATTCATTCTTTAATCGATTCCCAACACTAATTTTTATGCAATAAATGCCTGTGATTAAAATGTCAGATAATGAAGCAGTGCTTACTGAAACGTGACAGTGGGGTTTTCCAGAAGCAGCTGAGGGAGGCGGAGGATGAGATGTTTCTGCACCCACTGCCAGTGCAGAGCGAGAACAGGAAGGCCCTGGGAATCAGCCGGCAGCACGCTGCTCACGTCCCACAGACGATCACCCCACTGAAGCAGCTCCAGGACCTGGTCCACAGAGAAACACACACGTCTTCCAGCTCAATCTGGGACGGGACGTTCTCACAGGGCAAGTTTAGGATATCAGAATCTCACTGAGGGCTGGGTTTGTGTCCTTTCTGCTCTACGTGTAGCTGTTAACTTCTACTTATTCAACTGCAAGTATTCAAACAGAGGTAACACTATAGATGCTGAATAGAAGAACTACAAACACATTACAGAGCAGCAGCAGGAAGAGTCTGCTGGTGAAGGATCACCCTGATGGGTTCAGGACAAAGGACTGGACTTCTTTACTTTCTGAAAATGTTCTGCTTCTCATACAAAGAGGCTTCTCAGATCAAAGTAAAACGTGCATTTAAACTGTAGTGAGATCTTTGTTAACCCCCTCCAAAAAGAATCTCCCAAGGGTCTTTAGGGTCTCTGATGTCCTGATCCACTTGTTAGATGTTTGCATCGTGTTCCTGAAGGTGTGGATGACTGAAACTGTCTGGAGATCAGATTCAGAGCAGCATTAGAATGCCTTGTTCCTGTTTTAACAAAATACCTAATATGTGGTCCAAGACAATAAAGACCCCAATAACCCCCAAGAGCTAAAGGAGAATTTGATCTGTGTGTAATCTGTGCTTTTATTGTCACCTGATGTCGCTTCTTGAGGAAGAAAAACATTCCCAAGTGTTTGGGTTTAAAAATATCTTGGAGAAAAACTAGAAAATAACCCAGCTGGAAACATCAAATTCACAGGAAGTGATGCCTCTCAACTTCCTCTTGGACTCCTTTTTCTTTTGTAGTTCTCGAATGGATCTGTGTTCTATTTTTATTTTACTAAATCAATTATTCTGAAAACCCAACACAAGAAATGAAAGAAGTCCCCTTTTATCTGAAACTACTGGAGTTAGTAACAGTAGCTACAGGTTACACAGTGACACGTTCAGCCTGTTAAATAAACACAGGAAATGTTCTGACCTCAAACAGGACAGGGTCTGAAATCTGGGGTTTTTTGCTCTGAACTGCCTGGAGAATGAACTCATCCCAAAGGTCAAAGAAGGTCCGTAGGTGGATCAGGACTGGATGAGGTAGGCGACTGATGTCTACAGTTCCTGGAGGGGACAAAGTTTTAATTTTAATACATGAGGAGATCAGGTATCGGGAATCATACCACCACGGGGAATTTAAAACCCAAAGCGTACTTACCGTTGCTGAAGGCCGTGGCTATTCTCAGAGCAGAGGTTTGGGGCGCCATGTGGATGGAGCCAGAGCAGACCACAGCCCTCTGCGCTCTGTTCATCATCAGAACAATCCTATCACAGAAACCACAGGTCAGCAAGTATGTGGCTTCACAATAAAAGAGTTATTTATTTAAAACCAATACCAACTACATAAACAGTAGTTGGGCTCAGCTCTATGCACAGCTTAGAGTATCTGGTTCCTGTAGGACCAAAGCATAAGCGGTGTCCACATCCTCTGCACTAAGTTGAGCCCATTCCTAGTCTGGGTTGGCCTCCATCAGATCTACCGCATGTCCCTGATCCCGTTTGTGGTGTTCATGGACAGGTTCTGCTCCTTTAAGTCTGAGGTCATGGTTCTTGTCCAGAAAAAGGTGGAATGCTCTCTCCAGGTTGAGAATGAGTTCCTGCCTCAAGTGGAGGAGTTCAACTATCTTGGTGTTTTGCTCTGGACCTCCTACCTGTTGGCCACTGCATTCATTGCTTCCACACACTGTGAGTATCTCTCATCATCCTTAAGCTTGTTGGCTAAAATCTGCAGGTACTGTTGGTTCCACCGCATATCCAGAAGAATCCTGTATTCATCTGGAAACATCAGGTTATCATTTAGACAGAAACAGAAACAACATTTTATCATGATGCACAACAACACAGATGGTCTTCATTATTTAGAACCAGACAAAACAGTATCAAAGGTAGTTAAAGACGAGGTTCTCAGCTGCAGTGTTTTATATTAAATAAGGAAGTACAGTATGTCATTTAAGGAGTGTGTGCGTGAGGAGGCACGTTGACTGTGTTATTCATTAGTTTATCAGTTGGTTTGCTGGTTGATTGAGTTGATTTTTTTCCTACTATATAAAACTTTAGATTTTAATGAAGCTTTTCACTCACTATATTGCTTTGACAGTGAGTCTATTTCTATTAAAGTTTCTCCTGAATAATTTTAAAGTAAATTTGCTACCAATGCAGTAGGTTTGATGGAGGACTCAGTATGAAGGACTAATGAGTAGATCTGATGTTTACCTTTGCTGTGGGGCTGGAGCAGCCCTGTTAGTGATTTTCCTTTAGCAGCCAGTTTGCTGCTGAATGCAGCCTTTAGAGCTCCGTTTCCTGCCTCCACCTGGACATGAGCTGCATCTGAAACAAAGTTCAGGACAGTCCTGATCAACCAATGACTTCATAAACATCAGAACTTTAATTAGGAATTATCTTAAACTGAAAAGTAATGGGTCTGCTTTAACATGTGTGTCGGAGTAACGAACCAGGAGCATATCTGTAGCTCTTCCTCAGCTGTGAGAGCCAGCTGCTGCGAAGGACCCAGTCTCCATGAGAGGCTCTCTCTGTCACCAGTCTGACAGCAGTGGGGATCAGACTCAGAGCATCTCCGTCCTCCAGATCTACCACTCCTCCAGAAAACACCAGGTCCTCGTGGACACCACCGCTGTGCAAGGCCTGCTGCAGGTCCTTCAGTCTCAGAGGACGAGTCCTGCACAAACACAGCAGGTGTAGTTTTAACTCCCCTATCTAATGGGAACATATTAGGATAAATACTCAATGCTAGTCTAGTGTGTTCTGGGTTATCAGTCCTACCCTTTGCCCTGAAGGCTGAGGGAGTTGAGGCAGAACAAGAGGACCTGTCCATCTCTGAGGACGGAGGACAAACAGGAATCCTCTACAGAGAGAAGAGCTGAAGGCAAAGCATCAGGCCAGACCCCAGCACACATCAGTCCACCACCCCAGTCCCCGGTATCCAGGACAGACAGGTGCTGCTCAATCAGCTGCTGGGCTTCCTAATGCAGAGGAAACATGGCATCATGATGAAAGAAAGTCTAAACGGGTACCTACAGCAGAGACACAGCAGGTGGAAGGAAACAGAAATACTTTACTTTTGCACTAAAAAAAGTTGTGGGAGTGAGAAACATTTGTGACAGAATCATGAAGAGCAGTTGCTCTGAGTGACAATGTATTAAACTACAGACTGATTTCTGCTTTTACACACATCGATTCTGCATTTGTGTCCAAACTAAAACCTGTAGAATAATTGAAAGAAGGTGTTCTTTAAAACAAACAACACATATTTTGAGCCAAGTGAGAAGATCTTAAGCTGTGATGGTTCTGTGTGTTCTGGTACCTTCTGACTAGCTGTGGTACGTTGACACACACAGTAGGCCTCTCCACAGGCGTGCTGCAGGGCGCTGCGTAGATCTACACCTCTCTGGAGCTGGCAGGAAGTCAGGGTGGCAGCGTGGAGGAGGGAGGACATGGAGGAGGCAGGGGAGTCTGAGAGGATGAAGACGGTTTCTCTGATTAACGCTGAAGACTGACTGGAGGTATTGTATTTTACGGTCAACTCATCTTACCCCAGATAGCAGATTTGATGTCTTTATGAATTTCAATAAGTAGATTGCACACACAGTCCCCGATCACCCCGGCAGAGTGAAGCAGGGTCTTTAGGTCTATCAGGTCCCAGCAGACCCCCTCATGTTCCCCTGGAATATAAACCTCAATGCCCCGGTTCCTCATGGCTCTGGAGAGCTCTCCATGGGCTGGGTCCATAGTCAGGAACAGCCTGGACACACGCACACACACATCAGTCAGTCAGTGTCAGATAGTCATTACCTTTAAAGTAAAGGAGAACATAAACTTTAAAAATATCAGACTAATTCATGTAGCTGTTATTGTCAGTGAGTCAGGAGGATCCTGACAGCTGATCTCAGTCACTGACCTGCTATAAAAAAACAAACTACCACCTGAGACACGTCTGTGTCGCGTAAACATGCAAAATACAAATCACCAACAAATTTTACCATCCGCTTAGTGACAGATCACATGACCAACCTGAAGTTAGGGTGCGGGCTGACTCGAGGGATCTTCCCGTCTATCACACCGCGCTCACTGATGCTGAGCGATCCATTGGGCTCCAGCAGAGCGTTGAGACGATCCAGGACTGAGGTGCTGAACAAGAAACATCAAGCGTTCATAGAGAGGTGAACAGGTTAGCTTTAAAGGTGAGGTCCTTAACTTTTTTATGTTTAAAATGCTTAATCAACCCCTCACTGAAGATCATCTGATTCGGCTACTATTAAACAACAGTAACAAAGAACATTGTGTCATCATCTCTGACCAATATCTCATTTAGGAAACTTCAGGTATTGAAATGATCCATCGCTTTTATCACTTTCACATTATTTTAAGTGCTACTAAACAATAAAGCAGTTCTGTTAGAGCTACTGATTGGAGGAATCCCTGAAAGTCAGAGTTTGATCAGATCCACAGGCTCACCTGCAGAAGTTGACATTGTCCATCAGCAGCCAGTCTCCAGCCTGAAGGGCTTGGACCAGAACCCCGTCCAGCCACTCGAAGCTCCCGTTAGTGACGCTGTCCTCTAACTGAGCCACACGCTCCTTTAGCAACAGGAAGTCAGTCTGCAGCTTAGACAGGTCTGAGGGAAAACCCAGGTGTCACAACACAACCAGTAACTCACAGAACCAAACATAGAACATTCTGAAAGGTCGTTCTTCAGTAAGCCAACAGCTCGTTACCGATGGACATCCTGAGCTTGGTGTTGAGTTTCTGCAGCAGCAGGACGACAACTTCCAGCTTGTCCACAGCCTCTGGTGTCACCGTTACTCCAGTTTGGAGCTTCTTCTCCTTCAACCACTGAGAAAATACACCCCAAGTCTGCAGCAGGAACTCTGTGTCCAGGACATTCAGTGACATCAGTCCTTGCCTTATCACCATGGCAACAATGTAGTCCGTGCTCTCCAGCAGCTGCTGCCACGGTCGCATGATGTCCAGCTGTGTTGAAGAAATAAAACATAATGATGTGGTTTGTTGTTTGTGAACAGAACTTGATGCTGAACACTTGACAGCCGTCACTGGTTACCTGCTCAAACCCTCCAAGGAGCTCGGTGGTGTCCATGGAGCTGTTCATGCCCATGACCCTGAGCCGGTGTCCCGTCAGCAGGGCCAGCAGTCTCACCAGGCTGGTTTTACCACTCGCTGTGGGCCCAACCAGTATGGTCATCCAGCCCATCTCCACACACTTCATCAGTGACTCCAAAGGCATCAAACACTGGTGTGTTATGGACAGAGGCGGGTCCAGAGTCACGGGGGCTCCACCATCACGGCACAGCACAGAGAAGCCCACCTATAGCAGCATCACGGCACAAAGAGCTCATTGGCTATGACTTAAATCAAAGATGATGCTACAACAAGGTGGGTTTATTGCTCTGACAGACCTGAACACTGTGAGGAGTCATGAGGAAGTGTCTGGAGCTGCAGTAAGGCTCGTAGTGTTCCCCAAAAACCTCCCTGAAAACAAGCAGCACCTGAGTGGGACAGGAGGACAGGACATTCAGACTGATCTACATTCCATATGCATCAACAACTCACTGGAACCACAGAGGGGCCAAGATAACCTCACAGTACAGACATATTTACAGATATAAAAAAAAAAGTGTGTGACCCAAAAACTGCTGAAGGTGGCAGGTTTTCTGTTTCAGCCAAATGAAATCGTGGAATCTCTGATGTCATCTGTTAACAACTCAACAAAATCAGCAACTTCAGCAATGCATTATGGGAATGTTTCTTTTTCATGCTCCTCACTCTCTCCTCAGATACTACATGTTTCCTTCAACAAAGACTCTCCTGAACCAAATACAGTTCAGGATTAGACAGTTCAGTTCTGAATTACATCATCTAGATTATCTAATCTAGACCTAGATTAGATCATCTAGATCTAGATTAGATAACGTAGTTTTGAATTAGATTAGGAGTTAAGTCCAGCCTGGTTGGAGGTGTGGAGGCAGCGTACCTTTTCCTTGTCGTTCCTACTCCTCATCCTGTCAGCGTACACCAGAGCTACATGCTGGCCTGGATTGAAGCATCCTGCTAATTGGTCATTCTGCATCAGCTGACACCAGCGGAACAAATCCCGCAGGTTGAACTCCCAGGGGCTGCCTCTGTGACCCCACCTCCTCTCCACACACACCTCCTGAACAAGCTGTGGAGACGCAGAAACAAGCAGAGGCTGAAGGGTACTGAGCTCAATCCAGAATACCTACAGACTAATCTGGAGTCTATTAACTCTAAAATCTTCCAGTTGGATCCCAGAATCAAAAGGTAGAACTGGACTGATACTTTAACCTGGGAATGGAAAAACTAATATAAAGATGACTGTGGTGCTCGCTCAGAGAAGACTGAAGGATGATGGACTTTCCTTTGACGAGGACTATTTTAAGATCCTTCAATAGACAGTGAGGAGGGACTTACCCTGTTACTGAACTCCACCATCTTTGCAATAATTTTGGTATCAATGTTGTGAAAAACTGAATTTATGATGAACTCCATGTCTTTGCTGCTGAGCTGGTCCACAAAAACCTGGAAATAAAAGGATTTACTTCAAAAACACACTTCTGTTGGTTTAATGGCACTCTATGGAAATGCATTAAACTCAAAAGTCACAAACATTCTCAGTTTGAAAGCAATTACTTTTATACACAAAATGATGCTAAATAATCCTATTAACTTGCAAAGTTACTCTGTTTGTCTTCAAAACCCTGTTTCTACTCTCAGATTTAATGCTGCTCAGTCTAATGTGGTAGAGAGGTTGTCCACTGATCGGGACTCAGGAGGTCAGGGTTCAATCCCAGGTCCAAGTCACGCGTTGAAGTATCCATAGGCAACATACTGAACCTCCAACTGCCTCCTAAGTGCTGTGAAACTCCTCAGTGACGGGTCAGATACAGAGAACTAATTACACTATGTAGTACTGTGGTATATATTTTGTACTGTGGTATATACGTTGTACTGTGGTAAAGCATAGTAACTTTAGAAGCCAGCAGGTTTACTTTTAGTGTGAAGAGTGTCAGTTTGAGTTCAAGGAGCATCACTGTGTGTATAAAACTAGAACATCTTCCTTACAAATTGAGAAAAATCTGCTTTACAATATTTTTTAACATACAGGAGGATGGTGGAAGCTAAAGTACCATACACGTACAGAATGGGAATTTAAATGCAACTAAAACCACAGCCTGCTTAAACGAACAACCTCCTCAGCCTTTAAACCTCTACAGCTTCAGGGTTTCTGACCTGAGTGAATCTGTTGAGGAAGGATTTGGGTAATCCTTTACGTCCACCACCTTGATTGAACGGGTTCTGGCAGCCAAAGATCTTGGTTTTCTCGTGCTGAACGTGGAAGCTCATGCCCAGTTCAGGAATGTAGATCTCTGCTCTGTGGTCGAAGCAGGCGTTCAGACCCTCCAACACGGACTGGGAGGCCAGGTTCAGCTGTGGGAACAAAAACAACTTCAGCTTACAATCACTCCTTAAAAAGGACCCATGGAGTGAATTGTTATAGTGACAGTACAGTAACAGTATGTGAGCAGCAGCTCCTACCTCATCCAGGACCACCCAGTGTCCAGCCTTTAAAGCAGCCAACAGAGGACCGTCCCGCCAAGCAAACTCCCCTCCCTTCCCTCCTTCCACCGGGAGGTCCGTCCCAAACAGGTCGGTCACGTCCTGCCAGACGTGTGGAGGATCAGGAAACGTTCACTATGTGGTGTTTCACTCAGCAAACACTACGAAACAAATCCTTACCGTTTGTTCTGACAGGTTGATTCTGACCAGATGGTTTCCAGATGCTTTAGCCAGCGCCATCACTAGGCTGGTCTTTCCCACGCCAGGAGAACCCTCCAGCAGCACCGGCCTCTGGAGCTTCAGGGCCCGCAGAAGCCTCTGGGTGTTCACCGCCGTGGTGCCAGCTGTCAGGGTGTAGTCTGACAGGCTGCAGCTCTGGTTCTCAGGCCCTTCAAACACAAGTTAGAAGAAAGAAAACTCAATGGTATTTATTTACACATTACTAAAGAGGATGATTGCTTTAAGTCCTACTGGTCTAAAATCCAGGAATGCCAGACAATTCCCGGTTTACATCTCAGAATAAAGTTATTATTTCAGTCCATACCTAAAGCGATGTAGAAGGGGTTGATCCCAAAAAAGTCTGGTCCCCACTGGGGTTTTCGAGGCAGGCTGCTATCGTAGACCTTCAGGGCATCCAGCATCTTCTGATCAAGCTTGGTCACCTTCCTCAGCCTCTGTTGGAGGAAGCGAAGGCACTTCTGACGAGCTGAGACAGCATCGTCAGCGCAGGATGCTGTGGTTCCTACAGACAAAAAAAAGACAAGACCTTGTTAGCCTACTGAGTGAGGAGCTCTGATTACTAAACTCCAGGTGTTGGCTCACCTGAGCCGATACCGTCTATGTATACCAAACACGCAGCGTGGATGAAGGCTGTGACAGGGTCCAGTCGGAGGTCCCACTCTGCTGCTCTAATGTTCAATCCGCACACAGCGTTGAGGAAGTGAACCCATGAGAGGATGTCTCTAACACTCAGGATGCAGCGCCGGCCGAAGTCCTGCTGGGTCAGCCAGTCAATGAAGTCCAGCATCACCTCAGCAACATCTCCTCCTGCTTTATATTCAAGGACCAGAATCTAAATTTAACACAACTCCAAAACTGGTATTATCAAAACGTGTAAAGAGCAATAACCTTCATTAAAACACATCACAACAGGTACGTTTACATTCTGCTGTCATTAGGTCAAAACCAAACACCAGGTGGTTTACCTCCCAGTGAGAGGCCCAATCGGAGGTTGTGGTGGATGATCTGAACCAGGTCACTGCGGCTGTTGCTCTGAGGACACCAGATCTCTGTGAACCGGTTCCTGAGGGCCGGAGAGAGCTGTCCAAAAACACATCAACACAAGTCAGACTCTGCCTTCAGATCCAGTCATTAAAGAGTCGACAGACCTTCACTTCTAAGGTTTTTGCTGACAGCTGGTATGAGGTGTGGAGCAGTGCATCATAATAAAACAGCTCATTGTTCTAAAGGATGCTGCTCCAGAAACCTTATGCTTAATCAACATGTTCTATGGCAACTGTAGTGGATGAGAGATGTCAAAGGTCATGGCTCTGGTCAAACCACTTCTCCAGGAGTATTCGCTTACAGATCCATGACGGATGGGTTTAAAATGCGTAAATAAATCCAGTGTTTTCATTTACAGTCTACACAAACACTTTGCATCTCTAATGGTTTGTCTTCAGAGACGCTTCTAGCCATAACAACCCCCTCCTCTGGATCCTTCACTCTGCTCTGAAGCTACAGACATCTGAATAAACTTACGGTATATGATTTTTCTGCTAACAAAATAATATTCTTCCGGCTTATCAAGGTGAATTTCTTCAGAATATAATGTAATGTTTGATGATTTACATCTTAATGATTATTTGAATTGCCTTATTTTAAATCTCGGGACCTTTACATTCTTTTCTCTGGATCAGTCAGACTACACACCTCCTTCTTTCCAAAGTCTCCTCCAGGGTTCATGGTGGCAACAAGATGGAAACCTGCAGCAGCTCTGATCAGCTCCACGCTGTCGTCGTCTCCGCTGCCCTTCTCAGTCAAGACCAGGGACTTCTCCGTCTCAAGGACACTGACAGCAAACACAACACAGTCAGTCTAGTTCAGCTGTCGTCTACAGGAAAAACTGATGTTTCATCAGGGACAGGAGGTTTACAGAGTTTCAGAGATTTCTCCAAGTTAAATGAATGATAAAGTGAGTGTCGTCTGCATTGTTATAAAATAAAAAAAAACTGGTATATCACAGAATTTGGATATTTATGAGCATTTTTTATGAGTACTGTAATTTGAAATGAGTAAAAGAAACAGGTAGGTCCACCTGGACATAATGTACATCACAAGCACATTCTGGCCTTTTACCTCAATGAGTTTGAAGTAGTGGTTATATTATCTCCACCTTGAAGATGACAGCTTTTCATCCGAATGCTCCAGACTCGCCATTTCTGCTGCTTCGTCAGCGTGTGCGTGTCTGTGTGTGTGCTCACAAGCAGTTTGTGCGTGGAGACGGTGCGTTCAGAGTACACAGTTTATTCTATTAGTTCATAGAGTAATGGTGTGGTTAAATTGTTTGTTCTGAGATTAGGTTTGGATGTTTTGTTACGCTAGTGTTGTTTCTGTTTTATGTGAATTTGGCGAGAGTCTGAAAGCTGAAACGGTTCGGTTGTTTTTAACTGTTTTGGACTGTTTTGGAGTGGCAACAACTGACAGTAGCTCTTAATGTTCTAAATAAAGCCTCGAGGATTGAACCTACAGACTCAATGTTGGAGAGAACATTACAAAAGTTACGCACTGCATTTAATGCTTAGGAACAGTAACGGCGTTCTCATGATGGAAACAGTACTTAGATTACCCCGTTACTGATAAAAGAACGGCGTTAGGCAACAACGTTCTTTTAAACGACGTCATTACAAACACTACTAAGGATACACCGTGGTTAGCAATACCAAAAGCTGATGCAAGGTCAAATAAAACCAGAAATGTGAGCTCAGACTGTTTTTATACTGATGTCATCAGATAGAACAAGTATCAGTAAAAAAACCTTTCTCTGAAACACAAGCTAAAACTGATCAGACATCTAAAAACTGAATCGATCAGAAACCTCCATCAGCAGAAGGTTCTTCTTCAGAGTTTAATGAAATCACTTCATTCTATTTCAAAACTCTTCCCCTTCCTAATTCAGTTTGTTAGAATTCCATATTAAAAGTGTAAAAACACTTAAGAAAAACAAAAACTGATAATAAAAAAAAGAATGTGGAGGAAAATTGACTCAGAAAAAAAGAAAAGAAAAATTTGAGCAACAAATGATTAAAATGGAAATTAAATTTTGGGGGAAAATAAACCCCAAAAATTTTTTAAAGCTTCATAAATTAAAAATAATAATTGGGGGGAGTCTGAATAAACCTAAACACCAGACTCCTACACACTGAGGGGCCCAGGATCAAACCAGGCTGTGTTTATATAGATGGACCTTCTGCTGAGGGATCACTCCGTACCACTCCATGTGTGATGTACCTGTTGAGCCTCTCCAGAACTGAGTCGTCTGCCAGGGAGATCTCATCCAGGAGGAAGACTCCTCCCTCCCTCATGGCCAGCACCAGCGGCCCATCATGCCATTCAAACAGCCTGACATCCTCATCGTCGTTCTGCACAAACACACAAACAACAGCTTCAGGCTACAGGCAGAACCGGACTGCATCCAGAGATCGGCCCATACCAGCTTTACACATCCGCTGATGGTTGAGAGACAGAGACAATCGACAAACACAAAACGCATAAACGTCTTTTTAGCACCAACTAGAAATAAACAGTGAGCTGGATGTTAATGATTTTCTTTGTCCTGCTGGGTAATCAGCTGTGGAACAATCAATACCTGATTATCTAAAAATATCAGATACTATCTGGTGACTGGGTTTAACCTCGAGTTCTACAGGTTCTACAGGTGCAGGTTAAAGGTTCTCCACTAACATTAGGGGTGTGTGAGTGTGTGTGTAGATTTGGGAAACTGTACCAAGCTGTACTCAACAAATAAAACAAAGTGAACTCAGGATTAAAAGGTGATTCAGCTGGATCATTACCAGCTGTGTACCTGGTCAACAGGCCGACTTGTTCAAGCAAATTAAATCTTCTAATTACTGATAACTCATTAAATATGTTTGTAGTCATGACAACGAACCAGGATGGACCTTCTGTCTTCATGACTACATGCGTCCAAGCATCCACTAAAACCAGCTACATTTAAGCTGTGTTATTCACTGATACCTGCTGGGTGTGTCTGACAGGTCGCAGACCTCCAAGGAAGTCAGATGTCTCCATGTTCAGGTGACAGTTGACGGAGAAGAACTTCCTTCCAGCTAACGCAGCAAACAGCTGGCATATAGTTGTTTTCCCACATCTGGAGAGGAAACCAGTCAAAAACAACCACAAAAACTTATTTAACAGGATTATTTGTACAACTTCACACGTTCATCTTAAAGCAGCATTCATACAACTGACAGGTGAATAAATAATACCACAGACCACATTGAGAATCTACAACAAACAGCTGAAACCCATCAGAGTTTGGGTTAAACCAAGGAATGGCTGGCATTCTGTAACTTTTGGGTCTTACCCAGTGTCTCCAACCAGCAGGACTGATTCACCGAACTGCAGAGCCCGACCCACCAGCACAGCCAGCCTCCTCATACCGCGAGTCCAGACCACATGACGGAACTCTTCTGGAACATCAGCAACAGAGTCGACGAGGGAACCTGTCGGTCAGAGCAACAACCATGTGATTCAGAGGTCAGGTGACTTCAATCAGTTCGTGGTCTTCCGTTAGGTCACGGTGGAAATAATAAATCAAACTGAAAGTGTTACTTTTATCAGTGTTATGGTTAGTCAGTTACAAAGTCATGTCCTGTTCAATTTTAGGAAACGTCACCATTTTAATTTATTCTTTTATTTATTTTGATTTTCTTTTTTTTTTCCACACAGATGTCTGCAACTCATCTCCTGGCTGTCACTATTTATGTAAAACAGTCAACAAGACTTTGTTTCATTGTTTTCTAAAGTTTAAAAGGAGACATTTTAAATACTGACCCACATGTTGAACTGGTGGCATGAGGAGATGAGAGACTACTCACTGAACTGAGAGGTGACGTGTTTTTGAGAGAACAGCTTCTCTGGGTTCACGGTCCTTTTGAAGTGTTTCTGTAGGATGGTCAAGATGGTGGTCTCCTCTTCCAGCTTCCTGACCCGTCCTGCCAGCAGCATGTAACCTGACCAAGGAAACAACAGTTAGATTTCAGCCCAACGCAGGCGATCATGAACACTAAAAGTACAATAGGGAATTTGGTAAACAATGTAGCTTAAAACGTTTTTTTTTCATGCCTCTTAACAACATTCTTAACAAAAAACACGAAAGAAGTTAAGTGGTTGTCCTGCAGTTCTCTAAAAACCTCAGCCAATCAGACGTTTTGGACCGAAAGCAACTATTGGACAATCCGGCTGTCTGTCTTGCCGAAGCACCTCACTTCCACACTGTTTGAATTCTCCATTAATGCGTGCTGGAGCATTTTTCAGCAGAACATCCAGGAAGTGAGAAAAGGACAGAAACGGCCGGCTGTTTGCGCTTCAATTTTAGGAAAAAATACCAGAGTCCCAAAAAGAAAACACCTTTTCAGCTTCCAGAAAGCAAAAAACGTTTTGACGTAGAAAGAGGAAAAACCAGGGTGAACATTAGCATAGCGTTTCAACAGCTGGTGTTTTGCTCTCTTTTGTTACTGTGGCAATTTGCGGTCCCATGTCCAGGGGAGGCGTGGCATAAGGATTATAGCAGACAAGAGGGGTGAGAGCTCTGGAACCATGTTAGTGTAAAATAGCTAGCTTGTTTGCAAATTCCCTATTGTACTTTTAATGACACTGTCATATAAACCTCACCATCATCAGCCAGATGCTGCAGCCAGTCCTGAGAGGCCTGCGTCTGCTCCTCCAGTCTGTAGCGCTCTGCCCAGCGGAATAGGTCTCTGAGTGTGATGAAGCCATGTTTGCCCGCAAACACAGAGGAGCCTCTGCGTAACGACTGAAGGGATGGATGGATGCATCAGTGTTAAAACTGCAGTTTGGATCACCCAGAACAGGTAGGTTACACAGAATCGGTCCAGTTACCTGAAGATCCAGCATGACTTTGACCAGCTTGGTGCAGTAGGATGGAGGTAAGCTACACCTCTGATGAAGGATGGTCTCCAGTTCTCCACTGGGCAGCTCGTTAAAGTGCAGCTCCACAAATCGGTTCCTAAATGCCCTGGAGAGCACCTAAGGCAGCAGGAGACAAAAACACTTGATGCACCATATACAGATATCTATGTCTATAAAAGGTTCTGTTCTCATTCATAGGATTTGTTTTGAATATCTTATTATGGGATACTACAACAGGATGATCCACCCAATCCCCCATCCACCCCCCTGGACTATCTCAGTCATCGCTGAGCTCCATCTCGGTCACACTGACAGCGTTTACCTGCAGCCACTCTCTGACACTCGGAGCACTCAGTGTATTTGTGATGCGTCAACATGTGATTGCCTAATAAAACATTTTTCTGTTCAACCACCACAAGAACCTCGAATTCAGTCTCTGTGAAATTAGGTTTTCTAAACCTCTCCGTTGTCATGATTAACCATGAAATGCCTAAAATTTACCAGCTTGCAAATAATTCATGAGGTATTTTCCATTGACCATATACTTTTTTTTCTTCCGGCTTCTGTTGAGAGCAGTTGCACTGTTCCTTCTCTCCCTTGTGTGTTACTCCTGCAGCTGTTTTTGTCTTCTGAGCATTTTTCTCATTCCTTCTGGTTAAATATTTTTATTTTTCTTGATATGGCTTTGGTTTGCTGGCTTCCCAACAAAATGGATACAACTTTTTACACTCTCAAAACGGAGGAGGGGACTCCGCGGCTGACTGAGACAAGAGCTGTGGGGTTCGTAATGGATCAGATTGCGGGTCCTGCAAGTCTGTCTCTGGAGGTCTACAACTTTGGATTAATGATGATCAGGTGCACGCTCATTGGAATCTGCATGGACCTGGTTTATCGAAAAACAACGGAGCTAACAGGTGCAATTGACAGGATTCCTGTGCTTCAAAGGGGGCTGATGCGTGCTTTGAACACTGAAACACTCGCGAGGACTGAGTTGTCTCGTAGGACTGACTGCGAACGAACTCTGGCGCGGAGTAAATTACGATCGATGTGTCGAACTACACGGATCAGATGGGACTGGCCAGGATGTGGAATTTGGATGGGATGAAGCCAGTGAAACAGACATTTAAGGCGGCTGTAACAAACAGGACTGCCTGCTCCAAACACATTCTGTTATCTTATCTGGTGACCCTGAAAACAATCTCCTACTCAACAGAGTGAATGAAGCGACTGCTCAGACCCCCCTTCTCTACGCTCTCTCACCTAACTCTCCTCCCCCCCCCCTCTACTGGGAGTGAAGGTCGGTCAGCTGTGCCGTGTCCTTGCTGCTGGTGGAGATCCTGACCCCCCCCCACCCTCCTTGATGTGTTTTTCGGTTGTTGTGACTGTGTGTAAAATACTACTCCCTCCCTCCATTTTGTTTACATTTTCTTCTGCTCCCATCTTTATTTTTTTGCCCAAATATTGTATTGAAGTTGTCCCAATATTTCTGCCCAAGACTTTAGTTCCTTACACAAGCCAATGTCCCACTTTATCTCATAATTTACAATGTAGATCCCCTGATGGTACCCCAAATCTTGCCCAAATATTGTATCTGGTACCCCCAAATCTCTGTTTTGTTTTTTATTTTCAATGTTTTCTCTGTTTTGTTTTTGTTTTTTGTTTATATTGTAAAGCGCTTTGTGATGTATATCTGTGAAAGGCGCTATATAAATAAACTTTACTTACTTACTTACTATAAATGGCATGATCTGATCCAGAAACAGCTGAACACAATTCTACAAAAGGGAGTGATTTATAAAGCAGATTTGTGTGGATCTGTGTGTACGTAGAGTTTTATAGGTCCGAAAATGACTTTGTGTAAGTACATTTATTTTGCTGAGCTTAAGTACATTTTTAGTAAGAATTATACGCTAAGTTTTATAAATGAGGCCCCTGGTCTGCTCAAGCTGCCTCAGGCTGGAACACACCTGGCTAATGAACACCCCCAGCTCATACAGGCATCGAGAGGCAGAGTCTCGTGAAAAGTCAACATAGGGCGGGGGTCCCCATTCAGGACATTTGTGCAGTGGGAACTTTAGGTTACTGCTTACAAACACAGAGTAGCATGAGTGAGATGTCTCACCAGACAACCCTTCCAGCAAAGAGAGAAGAGGTGCTAATTTTGAATGATGCTGCGTCATACAGAGGCTACGCCAGTAACTTAAAGTTCTAGTGTTAACGTACCTTTCTGCCACCATAGAGCCCAGGGGGATTCTGGGTTGCAAACAGCATGAAGCGGGGATGAGCCTTGATGACCTCCTGGGTCTCGGCTACAAACAGCTCCCTGTTGTCATCCAGCAGGCGGTTGAGAGCCTCCAGGACATCAGTGGGAGCTAGATTCAGCTCATCCAGGATGATCCAGTAGCCTTTCCTCATGGCGTCAATCAGAACCCCTAGAACAGATCAAAGCAATATACTGAATCTGAGGTAGAACCAAAGGCCTACAACAGCCATGGACTGGCAGATAGAAAACCTGAACTGAATCTTCCACCAGATTCTGCAAAAAATACTGAGCAAAGTTCGAAAGTTTTGTAGGGATAGTTTATAATTGTCTTTAATTCTTTTAACATCTTAGGTCAACCCCAACATTGAGGGCTGAACTAGGATAAGCCTCTAATAGAAGTGCTTTGTACCTTCTTTGAACACCAGCTTTCCCCGGTCGTCTGAGGAGTAGCAGCCTATGTACTCCTGGATGTCGGTGTGCTCGTGGTTGTTGATCCTCACACACTGGTTTCCTGTGGCTGCAGCCAGCCAGCGGATCAGGCTGGTCTTCCCTACAGACGTCTCTCCCTGGATCAGCACGGGGTGACCCCTATGAAGCATCAGGAGAGGGATTGATGGGAGGACAGGCTATCGATCCATCAGTTCAGTGCAGTGATGTAACCAAAAAGAACTAAACTTAAGGGTCGGTTATACAACAATCATTTTAGATCTTTTCAGATGCAACATAAATCTGTTCTCAATGGTATTCAGGTATTCAATCAATCAAAACCTAACGTATTACCATCAGCATTCATTCATTCAGAGCTCTGTGAAAAGGAACATTTGAACCAAGATGCATCTTTTATCAGTCACTCAGGACTTTAGGCAAGAAAATTCCTGAGGAAATGTTGATGTTTATGTATTTGGCAGACACTTTTATCCAAAGCAACTATGACTGATGAAGTAACAATCTACATAGAGGGTAGACCACTCTGCCAGAGGTCACAGTGAGGGAAAAGAATACCAGCATAGATGGAAGTGCACAAAGAGAGTACAGAAGAGTAGAGGAAGGGAGGTGCGAGTTTAGAAGATGCTCTCTGAAGAGCTGGCTCTATTTGTTGATGGCGCCTGCTTCTATTTTTTTTTTTTTAACCAAAAGAGCTGTTATAGCTCACTGTCCTGAGGCCTGCATGGTGCTTTAATGGTTAAATAAAAAACGTCTAAACATACAGAGCTCTAAATCCTCTTAAAGCCTTTTATTTGACTCTTCTCTTGGGGTTGGGGTGTTGTGTTTTTGGACCTGGATGCACTGAGATGCCTGTTTTCAGTCAGTCAATAAGTTTCTGATGATAATGATGATGATGATGATGATGATGAGGAGGAACACTGTGTGCAGTGAGGTAATGAGTCATGCTGGATGACAGCAGTCCTACCCTGCAGAAACCACTCGAGCAAGGTCGTGTAGGTTGAGTTTCACTGAGGGAGTGAGAATGTAGCTGGGGTCTGGATGTGGTTCCATCTCCCCCTGTGGGACCCAGTAGCCCTCCATCTGGACGCAGGGCCAGCCTGGGGGGGCTGGGATGGGCTGCAGGAAACACAACAACCTTTATAACTCACTGACTTTGGTTTAGAACCACCATGAGAATGAAACAATCTAAAATATGCAGACTCATTTTAAAAATCACTCTGTATTTAATCAAGTCGGAATCCTTTAATGTTCTGTTATAAAAGTCCAGGTGATCGCTCGTCTGTTGCGCCTCCACTTTGGAGTGAACTCCCTTTATTTACGATGACCTGACAGACTGGACACCTGAAGACTCTTAATGAAAACAGCTTTTACTAAATAACTTACTTTTATGGTTTTTAAACCATCTTCATTCAAACTAAGAACATTTCTCAACGATGCGTGAATATTAAAAATAAAGTTAAACATTACCCAACATTATAACCTTTTTTGATGAAAATTTAAAGAAAACGTTCTGTTGATTTTTTTCTTGATGTGAACATAAAAAGTCAAAAAAGGTCAAGTAAAACTAATGAAAGAAAACAAAACAACTAGAAATGACATATTGTAAATACCAGCTTCTATTTAAAGTCCTACTTGTTTGAGACTCTTGGTGCTGCCCTTCAGGATGTGTTGACACACCAGGTTCTGGACCAGAGGGTGGGAGCTTCTGTCCAGCTGAGTCAGGAAGCTCAAACAGAAACCCTGAGTGTGACGGGAGGAAATCATCAGACAACGCCATAAACAACCCCAGAGTACTCAGACCAGGTGGGAACGCACCTCGTAGAGCGAGCGCTGCACGCTGTGGCAGGGGTTCGCTGCTGCATACTTCAGAGCTCTGCACAGGGTCCGGAGACTGTAATGGGGCCTGTGGCCGGTTCCGTTCATCAGATGACACGTAGCCTCCTTACGTACTGACAAATAAAAACTAAAACAAACACATTAATTGTAAAATATAAAGTGGAATGAACCTCCTGCTGTAGAAAGATAATCTAGTTATTTTTAAGAACGTCTAGTTTTGATCATTTTGAACTTAGTTCTGGTTCATCTGTTGGACTACAGTTCTACAGCACAAAAATCTAAAACACCTACAGCCTGTATGGGTGAGAGATCATGTACTATAATAAAATAGTCTACCAGTAAACTGTTATATAGATTATCGGTAAAGTTTAACCTTATGATGCCGCTGATGACGCTCCTTTGTGGATTTAGACACTTGAGGTAGTCTGAAACAAGGATCCTGAGGTCGGCCTCGTTCTCCAGCTCCTGTACGTAGAGCTCTGTGAACCTGAAAGATAAAAATAAAAAGATTCTCATGACAAATAAACAGATTTATTATGATAAGCAAACAGGTCTGGGGGGTTGAAGCTGGTCTGGAGCAGTTTATGTCTCTGAGTTGATAAGGGAGGTAATCACAGAGTAGTTTTAAAAAAGTATTAATCCTGTAACAAACAGGAAAAGTAACAAGAAACATCCAAAACAGACAAAATTACAATAACCAAAGTATTCAATCAACACTATCATTATTGCTCTAATGTTCAGCCTTAATGATAACAAAGACATGTCGCTGCTTAATGAAAAAAATCACTAATTAGGACTTAAAGCTCGTTAACCTAGCATCAGTGGTTTGAATGGGCGAATGTAGCGTCACAATTTTTAGTATTTAGTACTGACAACAGCGTCTCATTATCGTTGTGATATAATTGTTCGTTAATGCTATATTTCGTTAGTGGCCTCGTTAACGAAAACACTGGTGTGAGGTGATGCTCCACTCTAATTAACGGTGCTGGTTTAACTTGAGAGTACGTCCTGCTCGCCTTGTTCACGTGTGATCTACCGACATGGCTTGAGGAGCTGGTCTTTGTGGACATGGTCTAGTCCACTGACATCTATAGACAGGGGTGCACATAACTAGTCCTACAGTACGCATGCACATCAAATATCATGCCGATGGCGCAGCCCACGATCTGACGAGCTTCACTTCCTGTTGCGGCGGCGTGAATCAGCGCTCACATGGCCTCTGAAGCTAGTAGACACACATGCGTGGGACCTTGCAACACCTCCGACATACTCACGCAGCACCAGTGACACACGCACAGATTCAAACAAGCTGACCAAGCATTTGGTTTTTTTCTCTAGAGGTTTTCAGTCAGAATGAAGATGTTATTAGCATGAGGTTAGTGAGCCAACACTGATCCAAAATCTAGACCTAATGGGCTATATGTTTGATTATCTTTTTCAACCAGCAGATGGCTGAATTTGTCACCAAATTAAAATTAATTTAAGCAGAGACTCTGGTTTTAAAAACTTCCAAATGGAGGCACCTAAAAGAATCAGACTCCTGAACCACCTCATCCTATCGATGAGGAGGACCAGCAAACATCTACACCAAACTTTGAATACTGGAATATACAAACCTAAAGATCTAAAATGATGTACTGGTTCTTGTTGGCAAGTTAACAGACCCAAAACTACAGGGTTCCTAATAGAACCATAATAAGGCTGATGAGGTGAGGGCTGAACATCCTGACCTGTTCCTGAGGCCCAGAGGAAGGTTTCTTTTCCCCACATCAGTAGCTGGGTTCATGCAGGCGAACAGACGGAAGTCTGGGTGGCGGACCAGCGGTTCTGTAAACCAATCAAAAACCTAGAATTAAACTTTATTTATTAATAAAATAAATAAAAACCTGAAATGATCAGTGCTGAAAATTAAAAAAAATATAATAATCAACAGAACATTAAAAATCAATGCAACCAAAAATAAAACATTAAAAGTGAAAGAGAATGACTAAAAAAAAAAAGACTAAATTACTTTACAGCCTTTAAAGGACAGAGCCAGGGACAGCTGCTCAGAAAGTATCCAGCTACTTCAGGGACCAAATCTCTAGTTACTGAATCTAAATGAGAATGGAGCCAGAAGCAGCTGCTCAGAGTCAAAATAAGAGCAGAGAGGGTCCAACAGTGGTGCCAAATAGTGTTGATCTAAAGAAAATGTTTTAAAATGTGAATTTAGCAGGAATCCACTGGGAGGAGCCAGAGGATTAAAGAATAAAGACTCTGAGTGACATGCTGCTCACAACAAGGACCTCCAGGTAAAAGATCTGGTCTTCCTGTGTGGATGGTCTGTTCTGGTCCAGTGTGTTCTGGTCCTGTGTGTTCTGGTCCTGCGTGTTCTGGCCCTGCGTGTTCTGGTCCTGAGTGTTCTGGTCCTGCGTGTTCTGGTCCTGCGTGTTCTGGTCCTGCGTGTTCTGGTCCTGCGTGTTCAGGTCCTGCGTGTTCTGGTCCTGCGTGTTCTGGTCCTGCGTGTTCTGGTCCTGCGTGTTCTGGTCCTGCGTGTTCTGGTCCTGCGTGTTCTGGTCCTGCGTGTTCAGGTCCTGCGTGTTCAGGTCCTGCGTGTTCAGGCCTGTGTAGGTCCTGCGTGTTCTGGCCCTGCGTGTTCTGGTCCTGTGTGTTCTGGTCCTGCGTGTTCTGGCCCTGCGTGTTCAGGCCCTGCGTGTTCTGGTCCTGCGTGTTCTGGTCCTGCGTGTTCAGGTCCTGCGTGTTCAGGTCCTGCGTGTTCAGGTCCTGCGTGTTCTGGCCCTGTGTGTTCTGGTCCTGTGTGTTCTGGTCCTGCGTGTTCTGGTCCTGCGTGTTCTGGTCCTGCGTGTTCTGGTCCTGCGTGTTCTGGTCCTGCGTGTTCTGGTCCTGCGTGTTCTGGTCCTGCGTGTGTGTTCTGGTCCTTGTTCTGGTCCTGCGTGTTAAGGCCTGCGTGTTCTGGCCCTGCGTGTTCAGGTCCTGCGTGTTCAGGTCCTGCGTGTTCAGGTCCTGCGTGTTCAGGTCCTGCGTGTTCAGGTCCTGCGTGTTCTGGTCCTGCGTGTTCTGGTCCTGCGTGTTCTGGCCCTGCGTGTTCTGGCCCTGTGTTCTAGTCCTGCGTGTTCAGGTCCTGCGTGTTCAGGTCCTGCGTGTTCTGGTCCTGCGTGTTCAGGTCCTGCGTGTTCTTGCCCTGCGTGTTCTGGCCCTGCGTGTTCTGGTCCTGCGTGTTCTGGTCCTGCGTGTTCTGGTCCTGTGTGTTCTGGTCCTGCGTGTTCTGGCCCTGCGTGTTCAGGCCCTGTGTTCTAGTCCTGCGTGTTCAGGTCCTGCGTGTTCAGGTCCTGCGTGTTCTGGTCCTGCGTGTTCTGGTCCTGCGTGTTCTGGTCCTGCGTGTTCTGGTCCTGCGTGTTCTGGTCCTGAGTGTTCTGGTCCTGAGTGTTCTGGTCCTGAGTGTTCTGGTCCTGCGTGTTCAGAGCCTGCGTGTTCAAAGCCTGCGTGTTCAGAGCCTGCGTGTTCAGGTCCTGCGTGTTCAGGTCCTGCGTGTTCAGGTCCTGCGTGTTCTGGTCCTATGTGTTCAGGTCCTGCGTGTTCAGGTCCTGCGTGTTCTGGCCCTGCGTGTTCTGGCCCTGCGTGTTCTGGTCCTGCGTGTTCTGGTCCTGCGTGTTCTGGTCCTGCTGTTCTGGTCCTGCGTGTTCAGGTCCTGCGTGTTCAGGTCCTGCGTGTTCTGGTCCTGCGTGTTCTGGTCCTGTGTGTTCTGGTCCTGCGTGTTCTGGTCCTGCGTGTTCTGGTCCTGCGTGTTCTGGCCCTGCGTGTTCTGGCCCTGTGTTCTAGTCCTGCGTGTTCAGGTCCTGCGTGTTCTGGTCCTGCGTGTTCAGGTCCTGTGTGTTCAGGTCCTGCGTGTTCTGGTCCTGCGTGTTCTGGTCCTGCGTGTTCTGGTCCTGCGTGTTCAGGTCCTGCGTGTTCTTTTCCTGTGTGTTCTGGTCCTGCGTGTTCAGGTCCTGCGTGTTCAGGTCCTGCGTGTTCTGGTCCTGCGTGTTCAGGTCCTATGTGTTCAGGTCCTGCGTGTTCTGGTCCTGCGTGTTCTGGCCCTGCGTGTTCTGGTCCTGCGTGTTCTGGTCCTGCGTGTTCAGGTCCTGCGTGTTCTGGTCCTGCGTGTTCTGGTCCTGCGTGTTCAGGTCCTGCGTGTTCTGGTCCTGCGTGTTCTGGTCCTGCGTGTTCTGGTCCTGCGTGTTCAGGTCCTGCGTGTTCAGGTCCTGTGTGTTCAGGTCCTGCGTGTTCTGGCCCTGCGTGTTCAGGTCCTGCGTGTTCTGGTCCTGCGTGTTCTGGTCCTGCGTGTTCAGGTCCTGCGTGTTCTGGCCCTGCGTGTTCTGGTCCTGCGTGTTCAGGTCCTGCGTGTTCTGGTCCTGCGTGTTCTGGCCCTGCGTGTTCTAGTCCTGCGTGTTCAGGTCCTGCGTGTTCTGGTCCTATGTGTTCAGGTCCTGCGTGTTCAGGTCCTGCGTGTTCAGGTCCTGCGTGTTCTGGCCCTGTGTGTTCTGGCCCTGTGTGTTCTAGTCCTGTGTGTTCTGGTCCTGCGTGTTCAGGTCCTGCGTGTTCAGGTCCTGTGTGTTCTGGCCCTGTGTGTTCTGGCCCTGCGTGTTCTGGCCCTGCGTGTTCAGGCCCTGCGTGTTCTGGTCCTGCGTGTTCTGGTCCTGCGTGTTCTGGTCCTGCGTGTTCTGGTCCTGCGTGTTCTGGTCCTGCGTGTTCAGGTCCTGCGTGTTCAGGTCCTGCGTGTTCTGGTCCTGCGTGTTCAGGTCCTGCGTGTTCTGGCCCTGCGTGTTCTGGCCCTGCGTGTTCTGGCCCTGCGTGTTCTGGTCCTGCGTGTTCAGGTCCTGCGTGTTCTGGTCCTGCGTGTTCAGGTCCTGCGTGTTCAGGTCCTGCGTGTTCAGGTCCTGCGTGTTCTTTTCCTGCGTGTTCTGGCCCTGCGTGTTCTGGCCCTGCGTGTTCTGGCCCTGTGTTCTAGTCCTGCGTGTTCTGGTCCTGCGTGTTCTGGTCCTGCGTGTTCTGGTCCTGCGTGTTCAGGTCCTGCGTGTTCAGGTCCTGCGTGTTCTGGCCCTGTGTGTTCTGGCCCTGTGTGTTCTAGTCCTGTGTGTTCTGGTCCTGCGTGTTCAGGTCCTGCGTGTTCTGGTCCTGCGTGTTCTGGTCCTGCGTGTTCAGGTCCTGCGTGTTCAGGTCCTGCGTGTTCTGGTCCTGCGTGTTCTGGTCCTGCGTGTTCTGGCCCTGCGTGTTCAGGTCCTGCGTGTTCTGGTCCTGCGTGTTCTGGTCCTGCGTGTTCAGGTCCTGCGTGTTCTGGTCCTGCGTGTTCAGGTCCTGCGTGTTCAGGTCCTGCGTGTTCTGGTCCTGCGTGTTCTGGCCCTGCGTGTTCTAGTCCTGTGTGTTCAGGTCTTGTGTGTTCAGGTCCTGTGTGTTCTGGTCATGCATGTCTGGGTTTCTCTCGTCATGTGAGGCTGATCAGGAGTTTATGTGTGTGCATGATTTATAACTGTGTGACTCTAGAACAGATCGTCAGCACTCCAGGGTGTCCTCCAGTGTCCCTTTTAGGACATTCTTAGGTCTCAGAAAAACATCATCAGATGTTCTGTGTTTAGTAACCCACTCCAGGTCTGAATGGTCCATGTGTTGATGTTCTAAAACTGGAGCTGACTGAAGATGGTCCTGATGATTGTTTTCTCTGATGGACATTTTCTTGACTTTGACATCTGAGGCAGTTTGGTCTGAAGATGTCTTTGTGAGACCTAAGTATGTCCAAACTGGGCACCATACTCCTGAGAGATTCTCCAGCTCCATGTGACCCAAAATGAATGAGTCTATCTCAGTTTGGAGACAAGAAACAGATGTCGATACTAAAACCATGCCATAAGAGTGACAGCAGGTCTCACCGGTGTCTCCACGGTCCAGTAGAACCAGAGACCCCGCCCTGCCTTCCAGCAGTCCACTCAGACACTCCAGGGTCTCTGCTGCTGCCAGGTTGATCTCATCCAGCAGGATCCAGTGGCCCTTCTTCACCGCCTGAGCTAATGTTCCCTGTAGGTCACACACACACACACACACACACACACACACACACACACACACACACACACACACACACACACACACACACACACACACACACACACACACTCCAGTACTCAATCAAAGCATAAGTGTGTGTGTGTGTGTGTTGTGTGTCCTTTTACCTCCACAAAGGAAAACAGCATTGTCGTCTCACAGGCCCGGATCTGCTGTTGAGTCTGACTCAGTTTTGAAGCCAGAGTCTCCCACTGTCCCCTCAGCAAGGCAGCTACACACATGCACGCACGCACGCACGCACGCACAACCCCCAAAAAGTCAGCACATAATTGTCCCACAGCAGCCGGCTGTCCCACATCTCTCCATGTCATTCAGGTGTCCTACCGTTTGGTTTGTCCCTCAGCTCTTTAGCTAGCGTGGACCTGCACACGTGGTCCATCAACCCCAGCAGATCCTGCCAGCGCTTCCCCCTGAAGCAGGTCTGGACATGACCCAGAAAAGTCAGGTTCTGCTTCCTGGAGTAAGTCTGTGAGAACAGGTCCTCAAAGGCCTCCCGAAGAGGTAGCAAGACCTGTCTGCAGTCCACTGGCTTGTACCTAAAGGGGACATCAGGTCCAGAATAAAACATCTGTTCTCCAGCTGGAGGAGGTCTCACAACCTGCACTCACTCAGGAACCACACTGTAAATACATGAAACAACTGGAAGTGCTTCAATATACTTCACTGAAGTTTTCACCAAACTGTATTTATTCTATTCTAAATATCATAAAGGAGTGTTTTACAGTCTTCAGCTCCCTGCTGGAGGACAAACTGACCACATCTCCTCTCTCTGCTGGCTTTACTCTCTCTACTCTTTAATTTAAGACCTCTGGACACTGGATTTAAGGATTACTTGTCAATTTTAAGGATTTTTAGGGCCTTAATTTTAAAAAAGCAAATTTAAGACTTTTTAAGGACCTGCAGAACTTCATAAAATGCTTAAAACAGACTGGTGATATTAAGACGTCTGTTAGCAGAAATAACGAGACAAACTATCTCCCTACACTGTGATCCTCGACAGAAACTCTCATGCACTGATTTGAGTTTCTTTTATGTCTTGGTGGTCTGTAATCCACAAACTGTGATGTAAAAAATGTTTTGGATTGAATCAGCAGATACTGTAGCCAATCTGATGACTTCTAGTATCTGAAACAAAAATACTGATCAGGAAATCGTAAAAACTACATTTATTCACTGAACATGACAGAGAAGAGGAGAACAAATAGAACAACCTAATGCAGCTGATACAGACTCTAGATTCTAGAGGGGTCATGGTGCAGCAACACTTTCCCACAGTCTGGACTCTTAAACACTGCCAACCTAAACTACATTATAGTTTAAAATGGAGAACAGGGTTTAATTCATCTCCCTTCCAAGCAAGATGTTCAGTCTATTTGTTGACTGCACTATGATGACCTTTGACCTTTAATCTGCTAAAAGTGAGTTTGGAAGTGACCTTTGACCCTTCTCACACTGTGTTCAGCAACAGCTCCTTCAGTAGGACCTGTCCTCCTGGTGTTAACACACACCTATATGCTCCAGACCAACACACACACCTGGCTTCACTACCTTGCTGATCGATGCAGAGGATTCAAACAAAGCTTCGGCACTTTTTCATTTTGATTAAGTAATTATTCACTGTGTTTTGTTATGTGTTGTTCATCTGATGCTGTATTCAGCTCCATTTAAACCTATTGTTACATGTTTTCATTGTGTGATCTCTCACTCACCCTCCAAGGAGGTCAGCTGTGTCACTCTGCTGGTTCATATTCACAACCTGCAGCTTGTTTCCTGGGTTGAACACAGAAAGCATTATTTAGACTTACATGGTAGAAAGTTTGAGGAGCAGAAATAATGACCATCTGGTCAGGAGGACCAGACTAATGGTCTCTCTGTCTGTGAGGACCTGAACTCACCTGTAACCATGGCCAGGTGCTGCACCGTGGAGGTCTTTCCTGTTCCGGTTTCCCCCACCAGCAGGACGGGCTCTCCTTTAGACACACACACTGCCAGCTGCTCCAGCAGGACAGCAGAAGGTCTAGTGGTAGCAAACGTCTGCTTCTCCCTTCAGAGGGAAATAAAAACACTCAACCACTCAGTCGAACGTTCACCAGAGTTCACCTTCTGATAAATTACAACAAAGGTGTGGTGAATCCATTAAAACAACACAGAGATCATGTTAGGGTTTGCTGCTGGTGCATTATGGGAGGTTATACATAATAATAATAAATAATAATAATAAATAATGCATCAGTTTTATATAGCGCTTTTCAGGTCACTCAAAGACGCTTTACAGAGTTGCATTATTCATTCACACAGTCATTCTCACTGGTGGTGGTAAACTACGACAGACGTCTGTAGCCACAGCTGCCCTGGGGCAGACTGACAGAAGCGAGGCTGCCATTCTGCGCCATTGGCCCTTCTGACCACCACCAACATTCACACACAGTCACACTCACATTCACACAGGCAAGGTGGGTGAAGTGTCTTGCCCAAGGACACAACGACAATCTAACCCAGCCAGAGCTGGGGATCGAACCGGTGACCCTCCGGTTACCAGACCGGCCACTCTCCCAACTGAGCTAGTGCCGCCCCATACATGCAGCCCAAACATATGTAAGTCCAAGAATGGGCTGCAGTTAGTAGCACTGTTGCCTCGCAGTAAGAAGGTTGCAGGTTCACTTCCCGGCTGCAGCCTTTACATGGAGTTTGCAAGTGTGGTTTCCTCCGGGTTCTCTGGTTAGCTTAACTGGTGACTCTAAGTTGTCTCTATATGTGAGTGAATGGTTGAGTCCTGTCCAGGGTGTCCCTGTCTCTTGCCCAGTGACTGCTGGAGATGAACACCAGTCCCCCATGACCCTCAGTGGATGAAGGGGTTAATAAAATGGATGGATTGATTTTAAACAAGTGCTGTTTGTGACAAAGTTTTCTGCTTCTGTGTTTTAAAATATTTTTGTTTCTATAGTTACTGAAGTAGATTTAGAAGGATTTAATACATTTCAAAGATGAATATCCTTTTCTATATCTGTAGTTCAAGTACTTGGTTATTTAAAACAATTTTTCTTTATTAAGAAATTTTCTCATGAAGACACACCTAACAACTGATCAACAGAACATCAGCATGGAGAGATGTTTCAAACAGAATGGAAGAGTCCACTGAGCTTAGAGGTCACATCAGCAGGTTGATACAGAGAGACTGGAAGAGTCACAGAAAGACATAGACCACAATGCTCCAGATCATCCAGGTTCATCATTAGGGAACGGCTGCTGGAGACCGGGGGACCTCAGAGGGAGAGACCTGGACTTTCTCCAGACCTGAATCCATTAAAAACCTATGGATGAGCTGAGTCTCCATGAAGAGACTCTGAGTAACTCTGAACCCCAGAACCTGAATGACCTGAGGGTCATCTTTCAAGAAGAGAGTGATGTCATGACTCATGACCAGTTATTGAGACACTGATGTTTTGTTGGGGTGTCCCTTCACTGTAGTTGGCTTTGGTTCAATAAATTGTTCAAGAAGAGGAAGTCACCATAACATGCTTCTACTTAAATGACCTACATTCATTCAGTATCACTGTAGGGAACTTTTTAAGTTTGCCATCAATTTCACCAGTAAGACAAATATCCCTAAACTTAAGTGAGTAGTGTATAAACTGATTTTACATTTTAATTATATGATGAGAATAAATTTATATTACAACATCTTTATTTAAATTACATTGAAATTTGATTTAATCCAAGCTCATTAAAGTATTTCATTTACCACATATTTTTATTAGTAGCTCTGGGGAGGACCTACTGAATGGTCATGTTTTGGCTGAGCGGTGTAGCTGTGAAACTGTGTCAGGAGACCAAAGGTCATCACCAGTTCCTGTTTGCTCTGGGCTGGATCAATGTGGACATTTGGACACAGATGAGGGTCTGTTTACACAGAACTGTTCGGAATCGATGTGAGGCTCATTCTGTGCAGCAGTGGACGCTTGATCGGCTGTCGGTGGATGAACGGTGACACAGCAACAAGCTGATGCATGCAGTGTAAATAATCTGAAATGTGGGAGGGACTTACACAATCAGCTGAACTGCCTCCGAGTGCTTCCGGGTCAGAGTGGCTCTGCCCACTGAGGCCTGCAGCTCTGCCAGCAGGACGCCGGGCTGGTACAACTGGTAGAAATACTGAGCCTGGACACAAACACAAAGAATCACTGGGAAACGCTCACCATGGAAACAAATCCCTTCTACCGATTGGCTCGTTTATCCAAATACCTTTTCTTTGGAGATGTTGAGTTTGCTTCCGATGATCTCGGCCATTCGCAGCTGACTCCCAGGGCTGGACAGCATGGCTGTGAAGCAATCCAAAGCCTGACCAGAGAGACCAAACAAAAGAACCCATAATCAACACTGGGTTTGATGGTTTGGAGCAAATTTCTACACACCAGAGACGTGAGGTATTAAAGACTCTGTAACTGGATGGTTAGAACCATGTTCTGATATAAGAAACAATACAAATGTAATCACATGATTTATTTATGATCTCATTTAAATCTGAGAAGGAAATAATCCTTTCCATGTGGTGATTATATAAACTACTACTTGATTTTTAAAAATACACTAAATCATGTTATATATTATTGACGGGATTCTGGTGGTATCAGCTGATGTGCAGAAAACACACTGACCTCCTGGAAGACGTGTTGCGCCGTGGCAGACGAAGAGCTGTCGAAGTTATCACTGATCCGATCACACCACTTCAGCAGGTCCCTGGTTCCAAATCAAAAACACAAACAGAAAACAAGAGGCTTCATGCATCAAACATCATAATCTAAGATCAATGTACTAAATCAGAGTGGATCATTAGGACACAGGGAGCTGAGCTACAGTGGCAGTAGACTACACGACATTGACTACATTTCAATCAGCCAGGACAGGACACATCAGGTCCAATCAGGCCTAAAGCGAAGAGGCTGTGTCTCACCTCAGGGACAGACCTCTCCCCTCCAGGGGTGAGTTCTGGTCCTCAGAGTCCCCCTGCAGGCTGTGCTCTGGGTTCTGAGGGGTGATGGTATCCAGCTCAGAGTGTCTCTCTCCCGTTAGCTGGCAGTAGATATCCAGCAGACGGTCCGATACCACTGTTAGCATAGAAAACCTGCTGTCCAGCACCTAGAGAGGGACAGAGGGACAGGATCAGCTGGAACACACACATGGATCCTCTACAGTCACAAAGAAGCTCAAATTGGGACAAAAGGTGGGAAATAAGTTTAGGATTTCTGCAGCAAAAATATAAAGTATCAGTGTGTACTGAGACAGGGCGATCAACAAGAATGGTCCACTGACCTTCTTTAGCTCCCCGCGGGTCATGTTACCCATCTGCAGCTTGGTCCAGTATTTGTCCAGTAGAGCTGCGTGGGAGTTCAGTGGTTTATGCCAACTACCACCACTGTAGTACATCCTGCAAAACCCAGAGAAGATCTTAGAACGGACCGGCTTCAGAGTAAAAACAAACTGTTAGAACTTTTAGAGTTCACTCTGAACAACCACCAGAAGTGCTGAGGTCTAGCTATTGTTTCAGAAGACAAAGGAATGAGGCTCAATGTGGTTTTTCCTAGAATCCACGAGGTGCTGATGTCTGGGATCACTGTCCTGTTTTATGACCCGGTTCAGTCCAAACTTCAGCTGGCAGCCAGACGGACTCACATCACTGCAAGGAGCCCAAACCATCAGCTGGAATTAGCTGCTTGGTTTTCAGCTAATGTGCTGCTGTGCATCATGGGTAAACATCTCTACTTTGGTAGAAATTAGTCCAGAAGTCTTGTGGTTTGTTCAGATGAGAATTTGCAAACCTAAGCTGCGCTGTCATGTTTTTTTTAAAGAAATTAAACTTGGTCAGATTATTCAGTTCCTAATTGTTCTGTTATGAACTTTAACCTGCTAACTGAGGCCTGTAGAGTCTGACATGGAGCTCTAGAGTCTTTAGGGTTTCTCTAAGCACTCTGGGTTTGGGTTGAACTTTTTGGATACACATGAGGTTGCCGTTACTTTGTTTTAGGATCATTTTAAGACCTGATCATTTTTAAATTTTTAAACCTTTAAGAGTAAAATGTATGCTTCTTCATTGCAAAAGGATCTGTCCATCTACCTTCTAGTTGCAAAGAACTGAAACCCAGGAGCAACATCAATGCAGTCCTCCCGTCCTGGAATCATCAAGGTTTGATTTTCCATCAAAGGCAGGAGAACAGATATCTGAAGAAAGACAGTTTAGTTGTAGCAACAATGAGTCCAAATTAAAAACATTTTAAAAGTAAAAAAAAAAACGAAAGTATCTGAGCTGACCACATCCAGAGGTGCGTGGTCGATGTCTTCTAGGAGGATCCACTGGCCTTTACACACAGCCTGAGTAAGGGTTCCTGGCTGCCACTCAAACTTCCCTGGTATGTCGGTGCAGCGATACATCCCCAGCAGCATCTGCAAAGATAACAGAAGAATTTGACCTCTTCAGCCCAACTACCTGTGATGTTAAAGTGACAGGAGCCTGATGGAGAACAACACAGAGGTCTTAAATCCTCCTTCAGCATCTTAAATCTCTGCTTCTTTATAGTAAAACTACTAAGATCAGCTGTTCCGTCTCTCACCTTGCTGTCTGTTTGATCCCCAAGTTGGACTTTGAGGATTTTTGTGGCTTTTGTGTGACCAGTGATGGCAGCCATAAACTCTACCAGGGCCGTTTTGCCACATCCAATCGGACCCTCAAGGAGCACGGGCTTCTTGGAAGCCACAGCCAAAGCCAGTCTTCTCAAATTACGGCAGGTTGAGTCCACTAGAACCAGATCAGACGGGTTCACCTACGAACACAGAGCATTGTTAGGAGCGAGAATGAAACCACAGAAGAACAGACGAGATTAAATACCTGTTCAGCCTCTCTGGGAGACGCTCTGGGTAGAACCACACCACAGATTGCTACAACATTCAGGGACAGGTCTTCAGAAACCACTTGACCTCTGGTGAACCTCTGACGGGTCGTCTGGTGCCACGTCACAGCAGCTGGGTTAGCCAGGAGCAGAGCCTCCTCAGCTTCCATCTGCTGACGTTCCTCCAAAGATCTAAACAGACATCAGATTCAGCAGGAAGCTGATAACATTTGTGTGAGTTCATCTAGTGATAAGCTGCCCCTGGTGTGTGTCGGAGGCGTTGCGCATGTGTGTCTACAAGCTTTAGATGCCATGCGAGCACTTGCTGCACCACCTGGATCGCGAAAGCGCCAGTCCACAAAGGTGCATTTGGGCAGAGGGTTCTGGTAAACATGCATGACATCTGGTGTGCATGCACACTGGCGCACCAGTTACGTGCACCCCTGAATATAACAACACAAAGAAAACAAACTTACTTCATTTTCAGCTGAAGGATTTCATCATTTGTCAGCACTTTCTTCATAAAGATGGTTTTCTGGTTATCAGTCATGCAAGAGACGAGTGCCAAACACTGAGCAGTGTTCCTGTTAGGCAGGAAAATAAAGACAATTCCAGCCAAGACATTTTAAAAAAGCAACAATGTAATTATAAGACAACAACATTGTTTTAACCACTACAAGAAAACATCAAGAGAACATTCTGTCAATCTAAAAAAAACATCAAAACACTGGAGTACAGACAACCAACCCCCTCCAGAGAAAATTGGATTTATTAAATAAACTATTTATATCTATAAATTAGCCTCATGTTAATCATTCAGACAGTGTTCTGCTAATGCTGCTACATTGGTATGATTTAAGTGATCAGCCTAAATATCTGTTGAAGCAGAGAACAACCCTGCTGTAAACATCTCACTGGTAACATCATAGTTTTGGTTTTGGCAAAGAAACTAATGTTGTTTTACAGTTTTATACATTAGCTGTGGTTTACTGAAAAACAGTTAAAATACTTCTTGTGTTTTTGTCGCAACTTTATTCATGCTCTTTTGCTGTTGGTAAAGAAATAAGTTCCCAAGTGATTATAAATGATAAATATTATATAATCAGCTGCAGTTGGAGGTCAGATAGTTGCAGCTTCAACATTAAATCAACAACATACCCTCGAACTAAGACATCACTGCAGCGCAGCTGTGAAACACAAGGACTCCAGTCCCAAAGAGTTCGAAACGAGGCACAGTCAGTCTGGAGGAACCGCAGGGTGGCACCCATCAGGTCCCGGAGCTTCATCCTTCTGGGACCATAGTGAACAGCTGAAGACTCTTCACTTGTAAAAAAGAGCCTCTGGAACACTGGGGGGGCGCTGCTGAAGTACCTCACAGCAAACCTTATAAAGAAAAGAAAACTAATCAGAGGAAACATCTACCACTTTATCTGTTAGGCACAGAGAGCTGCTACTCTGAAGCACAACTGAGCATTTTTATCAACCAGAGAAAAGAAAACAGAGTTCACTTACGCATGCGCATCAGGACAGACGCTGAGGAGTTTACTAAGGGCCACGCTCAGGCGCTCATGCAGGTCATGATGGATCCTGCCACCAGCTTTGACCTTTGCTGCATTTCGCTCCAACAGGTCCAGGATCAGTGGTCGAAGGTGTCGCACTATCAGCAGAGTGTAATCCTTCTCCAGGAGAAGCTGAGCCAAACACTCCAGAATATGCAGTCGATCCTGCAGGCTCCATATCTGAAAATAAAAGCACCATGTCATCTTCTGCAAATACTTGAGAAAATACTTTACATCCCATTCATTAACAAACGGGTTGCCGTGCCATCATATACATAATAGACATATTATAATACACACACATTAATATGTGATTTTTAAGGCTGAAGGAAGCCTGATAAAGTAAACGATGTGGCTCTCTTGTTTTTGTTCAGACGTCTCCTTTAAAAGATGATTCAACCAAAGACAACATTCTTATTTCAGAGAAGAAACTGTAGTGATCTACACACTGAAGCTGAAACATCCAGATCACTCATTAGTGAGGAAGTCCAATTTAGGTTGCTGTCTTTGTCACTTTGTCCTGAGACTCTATAACACAAGAGATTCTTTAAATTTAGTTACAGAAAAAACATCTACTGTGATGATTGTTTTACCTCAGATAACTGAGGTGAACAAAACATGTTCAAATTAAGACAGGGTCGTGAGGAAACTTCTGTATGAAGAGGACAGTGATTTTGTTTACATTGTGGAGTCTATTAGAATCCTGAACGTTTAAGCAACAACACAAACAGTAAAGTCTACTACAACTGTACTCCACACAAGTGTTGTTCAGCCCATGACCCGCCTCGCCGACCCTCGGTTTGAAACTGGGTCCACTGGTCCTCTTGAGGACCAGGTACCGGGAGTGAATCCAGTTTTAACTGCAGCAGAAGAACCTGTTCTGATGCTCAAAGATGTCAGTAAACACCTGGTAGTTATTATCACGTCTTACCTGCTTTGATAAATACTGATTTATCTGGCAGCGACTTTTGTCCACATGTCTGCATATGATGTCCAGAGACGTCAGGTTAACTTCTAAATGTTCCATTTATGGTTCGGTTCTAACAGGAACCAGTTCCAACTAGAACAAGACCGCGAACCTGGTGAACAGGTTACCGATTTTAACGCTGTAGCTACAGAAAACAGCGAACTTCATCACAGCCTCGTGAATCCTACTGTTAAAAGTCTCGTGCACATGTGTGTTGACTGTTTCCGGTGTCTCCTGTCCCCTCCTCTTTCTGTCGCACGGTGATGACGTAACACCGGATAGCGACACTGGTGTGTTTTCAGCTAGAAAAAGCTTTAGGCTGATAATGTTGATTTTCACCGTTTTTCTACTCTTCTTTTGGCGCTGAGAGGAGACAAAACGCAGGATGGATTCATAAGTCTTGGTCCTGGTGGACGTTTTAAGCTTTTACATCTTGTTTTTGTGAGTTTTTTTTATATCAAAACCTGTCAAGACGACAAAAATAGTCGGGAAAGCGGCGCCCACCGCGGGAAAATGTCACTACTTCCTGTTTAATGAAGTGTTGGCGCGTCTCTGCGGCTGTAAACATCAGGGTTCAAAAGACTCATGCAAGTAAGTCACCCTGTTAAATCGCAACTTATTCTAATGTCTTTCCGTCGTTCTTTCATTCTTTTTTCAACATTTCCTGCAACGGCTACAGTAGAAGATTCAACTGTATCTGTGTTGTTGGACCAGAATTCAAGGCACAGTTAGAGGGGGCCTCTTTGTTAGTCCTGGTCATTAGGTGTATATTAAATAATTGTTCTGTGTAGGGTTCTCTCAGCACTTCATAAAATAGAATGAATAGAACAGAATCCTTTAGTTGACTGTCAGCAGGAACATTGTTACAGCAGCAAAAATAGACACAATTAAAGAGTGTTACTAACTTTTATGAGGATAAAGGAGCTCACAAGGTAACACATCTAAAGTACTAAACGGAGAGGTTTTCTGAAAATACACAAACATGTAAATGTGCACAGTGTGTTTATATAAAAAATGTATATAGATTTAAAAATATGTTTTTATGTTAGTGCACGTAAAATCAGTGACTGAGAAAAGCAATTGATTTGATGCACTTGATCTGTGAATGCATGTTAATAACTAGTATTTGTAATATTTTTGTGTTCAATGCTTTGTTAGGAGCAGCGTTGTTCAGTCTGACTAAACTCTGTATATAGAAGTTTAAAAGTTGATCAGCCACAAGTAAAGCTTACAGATGTTTAATAGATTTTTGATGGCATGTACCTGGTTAATGATCCTGCTGTGTTTCTACTGTCTGTTCTCTGTATCTCTGTCTAACTTGTTGTGATTGTAAAGCACCTTGTGATTTATGTCTTGAATGGCGCTATAGAAATAAACATTACTCACTTAATCATGCTTTATTTCTCATATTAGAATAAATGGTTTTGCTGTTGTTTTGTTACCAGGTTCTCCTGAAACAAATGCAAAGGACATTGGGTGGGATGGAGGGCAGCAGCGCTTCTGGTTGTAAGTAAACATCTCCTGATTTAACATGGGATTGTATTTAGAATAGAAGAGAAACACCTCCAGCACAATCACCCTGAACACACTGCTGACAATATGTGGCTTGCAGGCCGGCAAGCTGCGGCCTGTGGACCTGATTCGGCCCATGGACCACCTATTGAGGACCCCTGGTCTAGTGTGTCCTGCAGACTGATGTGTTCTGTGTGTGTTCGCGGCATCATTTGATGCTCTAGTTATGATGAGATGCACTGCTGTGTTTTTAGTTGAAGAGGAGAAATAAATGCAGTGTGTTTACCATAATCCTGATTATTTCCATAATCAGTCAGCCCCAGTTTGAGCCCGACTGTAATAATCAGTCAATAAAACAATTGAGTTAGAGAAAGTTTAGGGGCCAGTACTTGACTCATGTTGTTTACTTTGTCAACACCTTTCTCCACTATTTGGTCATTTAATACTTTTCTCTAAAGATTTCACAGGTTTTTGCTCCTACATCAAAATCCTCTCAGAGCTGGAAAATATTCAGGTCCTAAACAGCTGAGAATGTTCTAATGTTTAATATCTAACAAGCTGCATGGTGGTGCAGTTGTTAGCACTGTTGCCTTGCAGCAAGAAGGTTGCAGGTTCAAATCCCTGTCTTTCTGCATGTTCTCCCCAAGCATGTGTGGTTTTCCTCCGGGTTCTCCGGTTTCCTCCCACAGATCACAACATGCCTGATAGGTGTTAGTAAGTTGCTTTGGATGAAAGCATCAGATAAAGGAATAAACATAAAGAACTGCCTCCTATAAACGGTGGTCTGAAGATAATCAGATTTATTTAAAACAGCAGGAAATGGCTGTATTTTGAGAAAGTCCCATTTAGAAATGGATCTTTTGAGGAACTCAACAACAGCTCTGTCTGAAGGAGAATTAGAATCTTGAAGAGTTTGAGGAGAAAAAGTGACTTCATGCATGATTATGGTGAAACTTGTTTATTGACTTATTTATACATACAGGTTTATTTTGTGTATATACGGTAGAAAACTGACTGACTTGCTCTTCTCTTATATTCCTTGTTGTTGTTGTTATTAGAGCTTGTAACAGTTACAGTTCCCATCATGGGATAATAAAGCTTTATTTCATTCAGTTCCTCTGTATGTTGTGTCTACAGGTGTGGTTCCAGGTGTCAGTGAAGATTCTGTGGATATTTATGATGACCTGGATGTTGGGGTTTGCAGTAATGCAGGTAATCAGACTTTTTGAAATGTTTTTGATGAATCAGCTGCAGATAACTACTGAGCTTTAACTGCAGCTGAACTTGTTTAGTACTTGGAGTTCTGAAGCAGAGTTTTTCTTTCTCTTCAGGGAAGCTGCCTCCTGCTGCCTCTGAGCTCAGAGAGTCTTTAGATCTTTATGAGGACATGGTGGCAGAAGAACAGCTGGGTAGAGAGTCCTCGTACGCAGAAGTGAGTCTCACCCACCAGTTCTAAAGGTTTCACATCTCCAGGATCTAAATCAGGTTCTGGTCTGGACTTTACCTGGACCACTGCAGCACCAACACTCTTTTATCTTTCGGCTGCTGTGTGTGTGGAGGATTGTTCTGTTAAACCACCTGGTTTAGTCTGAGTTTTACGTTTGACACTTTTATATTAGAGACCAATTTCTCACTGGGTTGTGACTGAAGACCACAGACTGAACAAAACAAGCAAGGTTCCAACCAGTCTCAATGCTTCTACCAGGTTCTCAGTTCATGTCAGTTGTAGAGCTGACTGACTGACTGGAGTTTAGAAGGTGTTCGGAGTGATTCACAGGACACATTTCCTCCTAAAATAGTCATAGTTGTTTCTCACGAGCTATTCTTAGTTTTATTTCACTTAACCCCCCCCCCCCCCCCCCCCCCCCCC
>SSNR01000281.1:673900-738008 GCA_006937965.1 Callopanchax toddi
CACACACACACACACACACACACACACACACACACACACACTCACTAACACACACCATGATGACAGGAAGGTGTGTTGTCTGATAGAAGCCACTTTACATTCAGACCAGTTTCCTCGACCTCTTGCTGTAAATGATATTTTCCATCTGACCTGACACTTGTGTGCAAAAAGGTTTTGACTATTGGACATTGTGCTGTAATCTGTCATCTACAACTCATGTTTGTTTTTGTCCTGCAGCTAAAGTCTAAACTCCAAGCAGCTCAAAACCAAATTCAAGGGTTACGCTTGCGACTGGAGCAGATGGAAACCCAGGTTGGTTCCAGTTCTCGGTTACTAGAGATGGATGCATTGATAAACAACTCTGAGAACTCTGGAGATGTTTGATTTAAAAGTTAAACATCATAACTTTTCATTATTATTAACTAGATATCAACATTATAATTAGTATTGTTATTATTGCTCTATTAAAATTATTACTTTATTATATTACAACTACTATTGCCCCAAATAGATAAAAAAATGTAAACAAAACTTCTTTTTTTTGCCTTTATTTTGACACCTTTACAGCTAGATGAGCATTTTAATGTGGAAGTAAGATTTAAAATGAAAGAACAACACTCATATCTCTGTTTGTCAACAGAATGCAGGGCTGAGCAAAGAGAACCACAGTCTCAAAAAGAACATCTCTGCCCTCCTACGGACCGCCAGGCAGGAAGTGACGAGGAAAGATGCTGAGATTCAGAAGCTGACCCAGCAGTACGTGTTGTGGTTACCATGGTGACCTCTGTGGTCTGTCATTCAAGGCTGTTTTATGCACAGTAATTTAAATAAAAACGTGTTTATAGGTCATTTACATGTTTGCATTGATTAGCTCTATTATTTGTTTTTTAAACGTTTTCTCAGTATAAAAATTAAACTTTTATATTTGATGTAAATTTGAACCAAACTAAAGCCAGTCTCTCTCTGTGGTACTGACCATCTGAACCCATCGGTCTGTCTGGTGTTCTTCTGTAGCCCGGAGTCTGCCTTAGTGTTTAATTATTAATTTGTTGTTTTCCACAGGGCAGAGAGAGGTCGTCATCATCATCCATCTAACATAAAGCGTCTTCAGGATCTGAATCCCTCCAGCCGGACCTCCACAGTCAGTTCCATAAGTAACACAACTCCACTGCCACCATCTGGTCCGCCACCTCATCCATCTCCACAGTTCAAGGAGAATCATTCTTCAGGGGGTCTAGTTCAACCCTCCAGGAATGAAAGTTCTTCGTTATCCAGATCTTCAGAAGCATCATCTCATGATCGTTCCAAAAGAGACACAGAAGCAGCTGAGAGATGGGCTAAACAAAGGTTTAGAGACAAAGAGGAGAAACGTCAGAAACTATCTGAATCAACTGATGGGAAACATCCCATCAAGGACTCTCATGAACCAAAGGACAAGCGGTCCAACAGAGAAGATATGGGACAAAAGTCCGAATACCAGTCAAGAATAAACACAAAACACATAAGTGTTCAGGGAAACTGCCAGTCAGGTGTAGCTAAAACCTCTTCAAAAGACACTTCACACATTTTATCTTCTTCCTCTGAACACAAGAAAGGGGGCAGTCAAGACCAGAGGCCAGATAAAGTCAAAACTGCCTCTGTAGACCACAATGTCAAGGTTTCTTCTTCAAGAGAAAGTTCAGAGCATAGAAACATCAAACATAGTCACAAACATGAGAAACACTCCAGATCAAAGAGCCAGAAAAACTCCTCTTTAAGTCAAGACAGTGAGCGTAGTAAAGACAGACCAAAGGATCACCAAAGAAAGACCTACAAAGATCACGAGACCAGCAGAAGACGTCACAAGAGCAGCAGCCATCCCAAGACCAGCAGAGAGCACGACAAACCAAGACACAAAGATGGACGTAAAGAAAAAGTGGATCCACACAGTCAAAAAAGACCAGAAAAACCACATAAAAGATCCTCAGAGGAACCAGTTATGGATGAAAATAGTCCAAACAGGAAGTTGTGCTTTATGGAAACTTTAAATCTGACTCTTTCACCAAATAAAAAGCCATCTCAGCCCACAAACGGCAACCCTGATGACCCACCAGTAGGAGATACAGGCGTTGAAAACAAACAGGAGGAGGAGGAGGGTTCACAGATTAACATAAAAGATATGTGTGTCATCGATGAGGTGGACAACGGTGAACTAGACTCAGGAGATGTTCCAGAGATGTCTAAAGATAACCTTAAAGCCACAAGTCCTGAGAGCTGGTTTGAGGACCTGAAGGATGTCCAAGGAGAGGACAGAGCAGCTGACAGTTCAGTTCAGATCCAGCCACTGGATACAGCAGAAAAACGGGTCACAGTCCACCCCACACCAGAACCTCTGGAAAGTAATTCTTTAAAAACGGTGGGAAATTCAGAATCCTATGAGGACAGAACGGTGGTGGTCACAAACTGCCAGGCCACTGTCAAATCACATCCCAGCAGCACATCAGAAAACATCTGTGAACACATCAGCCCCAGAAACACTGCAGACATGTTTACTGGTGTTGAAGAACCTCACAGAAGATCTCGAGATACCTCCACAGAAACCACAGTTACTTCTCACTCTAAAAACACAGACCCCTCTAAAGTTGTGGCTAAAAAGGACGATCCCAAATGTCTGAAAGCCTTCCATGTTTGTTCACCTCGGGTGTGTCAGCAGGATCGCTGTTCTCCTTCTTCCACCAGTGTCACCCGTGAGCCAGATCACTGTGGTGAACAAGACGGCACAAGATTCACAGATTCTGTGTCGAGTACAACCAGCCTGGACTTGGTCCCAAAGGAAGGGCTAAGTCTAACGGAGGCCATCTATGTTTTAACACAAACTGACACGATCGCCAGTGACGGCAGCCTCGCCCCGCCGCAGCCGAGTCCTGGATGCATCGGAGTGTCAAAGGTCAGCAGCACCACGGAAGAGCAGACGCTGCCAGAGACGCACAGCCTTCTCACCATCACGCCCAAGAAGAGTCAAACACACATCCAGGGGACCAACTTGGACATGTCCAGTCCTGTGTCAATACTTCATGATGAGGACTCAATGATGCGCACGCTGAGTAGTCTTAGGAGGATCCCAGATGCAATCAGCCCTCTGAGGAGCCCAGTTCAGATAACCAAACGAAGCCTGATCTTCGTCCAGCACAAGCCTGGACACGTCAAGAGTCTGCAGAAGGGTAAGCTCCATCTGAAGGGGTCTGTTATGGTGCTGTAGTGGTTATGGTGGTATTGAATTCAGTAACATCTGATACTACATGGAAAAACAATCAGCCTGCAAGTTTTTACAAGATGTTTGTGTTGTTTTGAAGTGATTCTACATCATTTTAAATTCCCATTAGGGCCTGTAGGAGGCCTCCTATGAATTGTTTCCCAAAATGTTTGTATTTTAATGTTTAAGGTGTTTAATTAGATGATGAATTCCTACGATTCCATAAATTCATAATAAGATCATGCTTGCAAAACAGAATGTGAAATAATTTTAATGGGTTTTTTGTTGATTTCATAATTTCCTAAATTCAGTCAAAATTGAAATTTCAGTAGAAAGTCTGATTGAAAGTCAGGGTTTCTAAAGAAAATCATCCACGAGCTGGTTTAGTTCACTTGCCTCTACCTCTGGAACAAAAACAGTTTCCTTAAACTCAGACTTATCTTACTCAGAGTTTGAACATGACTTGCTTTCTGGAATGCTCCTCTGTGGTGTCCAGCCCTGGTCCCTGGGCCTCTATCCTATATGTTTAATAGAATTACTAATCTCTTCTTTTTGCTATTTGCAGATTTTTCCACCTCTGCTGCTGATCCTAGCTCAAAGAAGGTGGATGTAAACAAAGAGAACAAATATCCAGGGTCTCCTTCCAACTGTGAACCCCAGAACATGGACAACGTTGCGTCCGATGTGCCTTTGAACCTTTCTGACACCGATCTAGAGGAAGGGGAAATTTTAAGTGAAAGTGATGAGGCTTCAGGTCTGCATGCTGCAGCTACCAAAAAGCCAAAGCAAGCAGAGCCGGTCAGAGTTAAAGCCAGCCCTTCTGTTTTAAGGAGAAGACCTGAAGAGAGGCGGGTCGCTCCCAAACAAACTCATGAAGCAACAGGAGGATCAACACCGAGTCCCAGGAGTCGCTTTAAAACCGTTTGTCCTGCTGCAAGCAGTGCTTCCTTTTCCACCATAGAAGAAATCATGGAGACGTTTAAGTTGGTTCGAACTCAGATCAGAAAAAAGTACATGAAGCTTCATAAAACATTTCCTAAGAAGAGCTTCTATGGTGTGATGGACAATTTTCAGAAGTCTTTCTTTGAATTTGTGGACAGTGCTAATTTTAGTCAAATATGCTGCCAGCCAGAGGAGCTGAAGTCCAAACTGAAGAAACTAATAGGTTCTGTGTTCAGCAAACTCTTAAATAACGGCATCGTGAAACGCATTTTTGAGCAGCAAGCTGCTGATTTGAAGCAAAGGTTGTGGGACTTTGTAGACGTTCAGGTGGACTATTTGTTCATGGACATAAATGGGACTCTGAAGAGTCTTCACAAACCAGCAAAAGCTTTGGCTGATGACAGGAAGTCCAGTGAGGAGGACAAAGAGTCTCGACCAGCTCCTGTAGAGAAGCCACAAAGTAAACCGAAAGAGCCTCCTCATCCCTCTGGTCTCAGTCGGACCAGTTCTTATAGAACGGGCCTGGGAAGCAGAGGCAAAGACATCAGAATTACATCTGTAGAAAAGGACATCGATCCACCAAACCCACACACGCATATGATCAAGTTGCTTCCCTGTAAAAACCTCCCCCAAACTCCTGAAAAAAGGATTTCTTCTCTGTTGGTCTCTCAAAACAGCTCTGTACTGGATAAAACGGACTTTGAGCTTCTCACAGAGCAGCAGGCCTCCAGTTTGACTTACAATCTAGTAAGAGACTCTCAGATGGGAGAAATATTTAAGTGTCTCCTTCAAGGGTCAGACTTGTTGGACAGTGGTGGGATTGGAGACGGTATAACCTGGACCTTTGGTACTCCAAGGAAAGACGAAGAACGGTTCCTCAGCATCACAACTCCACCAAAGTTCATCTCCCCCGCTAAGCTGCTCTCCCCAACCAAGTTCGATACTCCACACAAGCTTCTTGCTACGTGGAACAGCATTTCACCTCGCAGAGTGTTGTCCCCACAATCCAAAACCCCAACCCCACTGAACCCGGCTGTGTTTGATGAAAGCTGCCTTCTAGAAATCCCATCTGACAATCGGGTGCTGCTGCAGGCGTCACAAAAGTCCTATTCCATCCTGGCAGAAGATCTGGCTGTGTCCCTTACCCTCCCATCACCTCTGAAGTCTGACAGCCACCTCAGCTTCCTGCAAACGTCCAGTGTGCCGATGGTGTCCACTCCAGACAGCATCATCAGCGCTCACATCAGCGAGGACGCCCTGCTGGGTGAGGAAGATGCTACAGAGCAGGACATCCACCTGATCCTGGACACAGATAACTCCCGCTCTGGCTCCAGCAGCAGCGTAGCCTCAGAAACACTCGCCACCCCATTTGTCTTCAACTCAGACGTCCCTATGAGAGCCCTGGTGACAGAGAAGTCTAACGACCACTTCATTGTAAAAATTCAACATGCCAACACAAGCCCGGGCCTTTCTCTGACTGCTAACGAGAACCTGACAGGACATCGACAGCTCAAAGATCACATTGGTCCTCATAGTCCTCTACCTTCAGAGAACCACCTTCCCAATGTGTCTGGAAACTCTGGACTTGGTGGGGCAGAATCTAGATCAGACCACCATGTCACTTCAGAAAAGAGTACAAATCTTCCACACAATCCCCCACAGAAAGACCGAGATACTTCTACTCAACAGAACCCCCCAAAAGATCGTCGTCCTAACGAGTCTGAGAACAGCGTACTGAACGCTGCTCCTTCAGACCCCAGTCTGAACAGAACTTCAGGTTCTGGCCATTACTCAGCCACGAGTTACCCAACAGATAGTCAGACAAACCCACGAGAAGATACACAGGAACCTTCTTCAGAAGAGTCGCAGGAAATGTGTTCCTCTGAAGTCATCATGTCAAGAAACTGTTCAGAAGTCCTAAATCAGCAGAGCCAAACACCACAATCAAATGTTTCAGATCCAGAGTCCGAGAAGATGCTCACCAATGACTCCAGCAGCTCTCCTGGAAAAGGTCAGAACTGTGACAAAATTAGGAAAAGGAAGAAACCTTCAGAGAAAGTGAAAGCCAAGAGGCCCAGAAACAAAGACGAAGAGAGTCCGAGGGAGATGTCTCCTAGAAGGGACGGTGAGGAGTCCAAACCCTCACCATCAGCTCCGTCACCCAGCAGCCTGTCTGCCAAGAACGTAGTCCGGAAGAAGGGCGAGGTGGTGATAGCATGGACAAGGTCAGTAGACTGTCTGAGATCACATCGTAGCTAAGTGTCCAGCAATAACACATCTTCAACAGGTTCCAGAATCAGAATGTTTAAGTTAATCAGAAGTTTGAAATAAATGCGCTTTATTATTTATAGTTTTAGAGATGAGTCGGAATGGGTTTACAAAACATCTGTTTGGGCAGGTCAGACAAGAATCTTCTCTCAAAACCAGACCTGGTGCATCTCTATTCAGAATCCAGACTTTTACCATAAACGCGCCTCAGATGTTCCTCCTGAACTACGTGGAACATTCCAGTATCAGACGCTCTTCCACCAAATCAGAACCAGACAGTATTTGTCAGTGACTGATGCAGTTTCTAGTTTTACTTACATTATACATTACTGTTTGCTCTCCAGAGATGAAGATCGAGCTATTCTGGTGGACCTGAAGAAGAATGGTGCTTCACGGGAGACCTTTTCTGTTCTCTCAGAGAAACTCAACAAGCCGTCAGGCCAGGTGAAGCCACCTCAGACTTTAGCTCGGGTTCTTTTTGCTGTTGTGTTTACTGAAGAAGTAACAGCTGACTTTGTGTTTTCAGATTGCTCACAGATTCTACCAGCTCATGAAGCTGTTCAAGAAGCAGAAGACGGACAGCCCGGTCCTGAAGGTGTCTGAAACCTTCAGCTAAAACCAGGAACCTTCTAAAGCTCTGGTTTTTTTAAGGACTTGATGGAACTGTCTGGTTCTGTGATTACGTTTGGAGATGTCAGTGTTTGAACTCAGTCAGAGGAACAGAAAATACTCTCATTTCTTTTTGATGCACTTTGTCTTTTTTTTGCAGCGTGCACCAGGATCACCACTACAGCTTTGGATCTGGATATTTACTGGTATCCAGAGTGTTTTGTTTTTCTCACAGAAAAACCTGGAACTGTGAATTTGGTGCAGAGTCTGCTTTTATTTATATAATCTGCAGGTGTTACATATTTCAAATTGTCTTCAAGATCTTAGTTTTTGTTAATGTGATGCATTTATATATTCCTTGAAATATTTGGGGATCCTCAGAAGTGGAAAAGCTCTATTTTCTGTTGATTGATTTCCTGAAGTCAACGAACTGCGGTTGGGAAGACCTTGAAGTATCTCCCGCCAATAAAACATACTGTCAGTTTGGTATATGTCGCCTTTTTTATTAGCATTGTGTGTGTGATGTTACATTAGTGTGTGTGAACAGTTATTCTGTTTTTTATTTGTGAGCCTTAACGGTTTGAAATCACATCCTGTGACTAAAGGAACAATGTGTTTTTCAAATAAAGCAGCAGATAAAATCTATCGGTATTGATGAGGTTGTTCCACTGGAGGCTGCATGGTGGCGCAGCTGGTTAGCACTGTTGCCTCACAGCAAGGAGGTCGTGGGTTCGCGTCCCGGCTCTGTGGCCTCTCTGCGTGGAGTTTGCATGTTCTCCCCGTGCATGCGTGGGTTTTCTCCGGGTACTCCGGTTTCCTCCCACAGTCCAAAGGCATGACTGTCAGGCTAATTGGGCTGGTAAATTGTCCTTAGGTGTGAGTGGGTGTGTGGTTGTTTGTCTCGTTCGTCTCTGTGTGGCCCTGCGATGGGCTGGCAACCCGTCCAGGGTGTCCCCCGCCTCTCGCCCCTTGACCGCTGGAGATAGGCACCAGCTGCCCCGCGACCCTCTGTGGAGGAATAAGCAGCTACAGAAAATGGATGGATGGATGTTCCACTGGATAAATATTTATTTATTTTTCACTATGAACTCTCTCAGATGCAAATACTTTTTTGTTGTTGGTTTTTTCTTTCCTTTAAACAAATTGAGTAATCTCTATCTTTAACCTGACATCACCCAGTAGAAGTTTTACCGCATTCTGGTTTTGAGTTGATTTTATTATTAGGTTGTTTGATTGGTTGCCTCATTTATTAAAACCCAACTTTAAATTTCCTAGTTGAAATTCATTATTTTGGCCTGCTAAGTGTCTAGCTCATCTCAGTTATTTATCATCAGCATTTAGTTGAGATGCAGCTTGTTTACCTAAACGTCAGCGGGGCTGTATGAAACACCTGGGTCTGTGTGGAAGAACTCAAACATGTCGACCCAGTTCTTGTTTTTATATATTATTGAAATGGTTTGTTAGATAATCATTCCATCCTGGAGAAGAACAGTTCAAATCAGCCACTTAAATGACTGATAATAATGGTTAATGCTCAGGTCAGGTGGATGGTGTTATGTATCCTCTCAGTTTGATGCGTCTTTAGTTCAGTTCTGTGGACTCGAACCATAAAAGAGCTTAAAGTTTTTCTACATTTGCTTGGTTACTACTTTCTGATAATGTGAGAAAGCTGAAACATTGTGCAACTCTGAAATGACAAAGCTCCTCGGATGAGAAGCGAAACGTCTTCAAGGAACCGAAGAAGTCCAGTTACCTTCAGCTGAACCCACCACGACCTGGATGACTGAACCTCCACCGGCATATTGTGCAACTCTGTGAATTGACATCCCAGTCAGAGCTATTTCCACTTTGTGTCCTGGCGTAACCATGGCAGGGTGAACTGTCCTCAGGGCGTTATAGGCTCATGTGGTAGATCAATAGGTTCAAACAGGAGTCCTAGTTTACCAAAGTAATGAAACTGTGTCAGCCTCAGTGCAGTCGGGTCTGCAGGCTTCAAAAGATGAGACATGAGCTCTGATGTCGCCACCGATGAATCAGCTTTATTTAAATAACAGCTTTATGGTGGGATTCATCCAACAAGGACAATAGAGAACAGGTAGGTACAACTTTTACATGTTATGGTTACAACAACCCTTCAAACTGTTACATGTGTCTTTGTTCACTGACAGCTGCTGATGATGTGAGAGAAGATGGGGGATTGGAACTTGTTAGGCAGCATCTTGGAAGAAGTTCACATCCATTCCACCATTGTGGGGAAGATCTGGCTCACCATCCTTTTTATTTTCCGGATGCTTGTGCTTGGCGTTGCAGCTGAAGACGTCTGGGACGACGAGCAGAGTGAGTTTGTCTGCAACACGGAGCAGCCTGGCTGTAAGAACGTCTGCTACGACCAGGCCTTCCCCATCTCGCTCATCCGTTACTGGGTCCTGCAAATCATCTTTGTGTCCTCGCCCTCACTGGTCTACATGGGCCATGCCCTGTACCGCCTGAGGACCCTCGATAAAGAGAGGCACAGGAAGAAAGCCTGTCTGAAATCTGAGCTGGAGGGAACTGACCCTGACCAGGAGGACCACAGAAGAATTGAGCGAGAACTCAGGAAACTGGATGAACAGAAGAAAGTAAGAAAAGCTCCACTCAGAGGTTCTTTGCTGCGTACGTATGTTTTCCATATCTTGACCAGGTCTGTGGTGGAGGTGGGCTTCATCATGGGTCAGTGTGCCCTTTATGGCATCAGGCTGTCTCCTCTGTATAAGTGTGAGCGGACGCCTTGTCCCAACAGTGTGGACTGCTTTGTGTCAAGACCAACAGAAAAGAACATATTTATGGTTTTCATGCTCGTTATTGCTGGAGTTTCTTTGTTCCTCAATCTTCTGGAGATTTTCCATCTGGGAGTGAAGAAGATCAAGCAAAGCTTGTACGGATACAAATATGGAGATGATGACAGCATCTGCAGGTCAAAGAAGAACTCAGTGGTGCAGCAGGTCTGTCTGCTCACCAACTCCTCACCACAGAGACTGATGCAGCTCACACAGATTGCGTGTCCTGTTGCATCGGATCCCCAAAAGACCGGTCTGGGGGAAGTTCTGCCTTATAATTTGGCACTAAAGGCTCCTCAGAACCTGGAGGGCCTGACTGTCTCTAACCAGCAGCCCCCTCAGATGTACCTCACTGACACTCACAGTTTGCAGCAGCTGAGAGTTGTTGAGCAGCGTTACAGTCTGGACAACAGGAAGCCGTCCTGCAGCAGTGATGATTCAAACGGACATCAGAGTTCAATCAGGCCACGCTTTTCAAATCCTCGAGAAACTCTGGTGGGCAGCCACATAGAGATCCCTGCTGCCCTGAGGAACCAGCAGAGGAAACTGAGCAAAGTGAGTGTTTACAAGGAGCTCAGTGACATGAGTGATTCTCCAGAGAGCGATCACTACCCCACCAACAGGAAGTGTAGTTTCATGTCTCGAGGAATGTCTGAGGCCAAGCTGGCCAGTCCGTCTGACAGCGGCGCCTCTCAGAGTGGGACAGACATTGAAGCACAGCACCTCAACCAAGGGGAGAGTCCGGTCATGACCCCACCTCCTCCAGCCAGTGGGAGGAGGATGTCCATGGTGAGCAAATGAACCAGCATGACTCAGTTTACCTTCAAATTAAGCTGAAAACATTAACCGTTCTCATTTATAGCATGTGTTTCAATGTCTCACTGTGGGATACACCTCTCCCATGTGTTCCATAGAAGCACCTATCTCATTATTCCAACCCCAAATGGCTGGTAATCATAACTCTGCATCACTCAGGCTAGCGTTAACTGTCCATAGACTGGAACTCATCCCAAACCTGCATCACTGGACGCTGCTGTGCTGCCTTCACCAAGGCCACATACCACAGGATGGTTCAGTCCTGAGGTTTTAGGTGCACCGGCACAAAAGTTAGGTGCACCCAAATTTTCTACCGCATTGACTTTAATGTCACCGTTTTACAAGTTCACTTAAACAAAAATCTCTGTCCATTCAGGCAACGTTGACTTGTAAATGATCAATTTACAATCTAGTGAACATAAAGTTCTTTATTTGAATCAGGTTTGTAAAAGACAAGTAATCTACTGAAAAAGTGTTTAAGTGCTTTAATCAGCTGAAACTTAAACACATTTTAAAATAGATAAAATACAATCTAAATGATCAGTTCAAATTCCTGTTTCTCATGAACGTCTCAACCAGAACATTTCATGGCTAAAAGTCTGATGGACGATCCTCCATTGTGGACACCTGTCCCTCAAATGGACACTGTAGCTTGGCTAGATGTTCAGTATTAAAGGAAATGTTAAAGTTAATCATCGTCTCGGCCTCGTCTGATGATCAGTTTGCTGCCACTGAGAGGAAGCAGAAGGGACATTTGGGCAGTGTGTTTATTGCAGCGTGTAACATGTGGGGCCCTATGAGATCCACTTTCCCAAGTTCAGTTTTATCCATTTTTATTTTTCTGAATTCCACATTTTCATTCTAACCATTTTTATTGATCTAAAAAGTGAGTAATTTTAAAGTGAATGACAAATAATTCAACAAATCAAAGCTACAGGATTTTAAAAATAATGAGTCTTATTTAACTTTCACAAATATAACAAAGCGCATCATTAATGACTTAGTAACTAAGTCTTAGTGGTTAGTATTGGTTTTAGGCTTTGCTGAGGCTCTTTGAGATAGAGATGGCTTCCTGCTATATAAACTACTAAACATCTCCACTCTCAGAGGATCTAATGGTGGAAAAATGTTTCTACTGGGTCTCATCTGTGTGTACAAAACAACACTGGAGCTGAGAAGCTGGACCCTGACCATGTTCTAGTCCTGGGACTGGTTTGCCAGACTGGTCTGGGAGAAGGTAGTCTGATATGAAGGTATTGCTCTCATGTTTTAGTTAGTTGGTCCATGTGCTTTGTACTCAAGCTGTTATGGCTACATAGTCCTCCTGCTGTGCTCCTATAGGGGTCGTTGGTGTCCTCCTGATGGTAGGAGGAGCTCTGTTCCTGCCTTTTAGACCAGCTGGTGCAGCCAGGTCTCAGTTATGATGATCACAAAGCAGTTTGCAGTGATTTGTTGATGTAGATCTGTGGAGAATGTGTTGGGTATTAGTGACGCTGAGTGACACTCAGAAAGTGGAGCTCAATGTTTACCAGGTCAGTGTGGCTACAGACAGACTCAGCTCATGGCATGTCCAAACACACATAGCGCACAAAACAACAAATCATTATTTACATCAGAAAGACGAGAGCTGCTGCCTAACCACAGCTTTCTGTGCTGTGACCAATGTTAATGACTCATTAACTGTTTCAATTACTGTTTCCTGTAAAACAAACTTCACATTGTGAGCTGATCGAACAATAAACACATGAAGTTACAGCAATAAGAGGGTAGGACCTTTAAACTAACAGTAGAAACAGTAGAGAATAAGAACCAGGTTGTCATGTTCATCAGCAGCTGGACTGGACCTGATTCCTGCTTTTGTTGATGTGACACATTGCTCCCTATCCGCCGCACATTTATGACGCTCACTGCTTTCAGGTGATGTTCAAACACAGGGCGGTCCCCTACCTCTTATATAGAGGACTATATGGTGAACAGCATGTAGGCTCAAATAACCCCAACAAACCCCTCAACGGCCCTATAAAGATACAATACAATTATTACAATTATAAGTCTTAATAAATGTTTCCTTTCTGACTTCATACGTCTCTTACTTGGTTCTGGGGGAGTTCTGGTCCACTCTTCGTTAATGCAGTTCAGTTCGTTGAGATCAGCAGACCACTGTTTTTTTTACCTGTTCAGCTGTAGACCTGCTGCTGTGTTTGGATCATGGTTCTGTTAAATGACCCAGTTTGATCTAAACTTCAGCTGTCAGACAGATGGACACATTAGAATACTACATAATATTACCTTCATAATAATACCTTCATAATATTACCATCATAATAATACCTTTATAATAATACCTTCATAATAATACCTTCATATACCGTCATAATAATACCTTCATATACCTTCATAATAATACCTTCATAATATTACCATCATAATAATACCTTTATAATACCTTCATAATATTACCTTCATAATAATACCTTCATATACCGTCATAATAATACCTTCATATACCTTCATAATAATACCTTCATAATATTACCATCATAATAATACCTTTATAATACCTTCATAATATTACCTTCATAATAATACCTTCATATACCTTCATAATAATACCTTCATAATATTACCATCATAATAATACCTTTATAATAATACCTTCATAATATTACCTTCATAATAATACCTTTATAATAATACCTTCATAATATTACCTTCATAATAATACCTTCATAATAATACCTTCATATACCTTCATAATAATACCTTCATAATAATACCTTCATAATATTACCATCATAATAATACCTTTATAATAATACCTTCATAATATTACCTTCATAATAATACCTTTATAATAATACCTTCATAATATTACCTTCATAATAATACCTTCATAATAATACCTTCATAATATTACCATCATAATAATACCTTTATAATAATACCTTCATAATATTACCTTCATAATAATACATTCATAATACCTTCATAATAATACTTTCATAATAATACTGTAGCGCCGGCAAAGGCGTTACTATCTCTGAAGTCTGACCTCTGGATCATCAATACAATAACTCATCTTTTTCCCAATAACTTGGATTAAAATGACTCTTTTATTATGTTGTAACCTGAATCAGCATTCCTTCCAGGACCGGTCGTGTCGGAAGACTCAGAAGACTTTCTTTAGTTAATAATTAAACTCAAAGACTCTTTGATGTCTCATTCTAAAAAGACACTACCTTTAATCCACTGTCCAGAAATGTCTTAATATGATTAATTCATTTTCGTCCAGTATTCATGAATGTTGATGTTGCATCAGTATTATTTTATGTTCCTACTTTTGCTAAAAGGTTAAAGCATAGTAATAATCCAGCTAAGTTTCCTGGGGTCCTTAATGACGAGAACCACGTGACTTGGTAACTCCTTCCCATTGGGCCACGCGTCCAAAAGTTTTCACTGTCAGACTGCCTGCCTGGAAGCCAGCAGTTCTCGTTCAGCCTACAACGAGAGAACAGGCTCACCGTTTTTCTCCGTTACACGGTGAGCCCCGGCGCCGACCGAGCTCGTGGGTCACCAGCCCCACCGGTCGAGGCATTCCTCCGGCTCGAAGCTTGACACCATCCGTCAGCTTCTATTCCGCCAGCCATGGGGAAGAACCTGCTTAGCCTCTGCACCAGCCGATCATGGAACAGCTAGACTGACTCATCAGACACCTCCGTGCCTTTGGTAACTTCACGTCACCGGGGACCAGACCGGGTTTCGTCAGGTTCTCACAGCCTCCCGACGAAACCTCAAATCCACGCCGAGGTGATCCCGGAGCGGTCTCAGCAGGTACCAACTCCGATCTGGTAAAACCGAGGCTCTTGATAAAGAACACTCCTTTCAACTTAGTCTCAGCTCCCCTCCTAACTAGCTCAGACTCCCTAGAGATATTTAATATCTCACGGGCTCTCGTCATTAACTCTCAGCTTAATAACATCAGAAGAATCTCTTAAGATGCACCATCTACCTCATATCTGTCTGTTCGTTCAATCTGTTTCTTTAATAAAATAACTGTAGTCTAAGTCTGCTTCTGGGTTATAACTTCCAAATATAACGTACGTAGGTCTTCCCTTTGAATCCAAAGAACCTAGATATCCTGCATAACAATTAGGTTAGTGAAGGTAGCTTGCATTGCGGGCATAAAACCGACAAAACTAAGCTAATAACCTTGCAGAAGTGTGTCCGTATTATAACAATAAAACAGGTTATATTACGCTACAATACCTTTATAATAATACTTTCATAATAATTCCTTTATAATAATACCTTCAAAATGATACCTTCATAATATTACCTTCATAATAATACCTTTATAATAATACCTTCATAATATTACCTTCATAATAATACCTTCATAATAATACCTTCATAATATTACTTTCATAATAATACCTTCATAATAATACCTTTATAATAATACCTTCATAATAATACCTTCATAATATTACCTTCATAATAATACCTACATAATATTACCTTCATAAAAATACCTTTATAATAATACCTTCATAATAATACCTTCATAATATTACCTTCATAATAATACCTTCATAATAATACCTTCATAATAATACCATCATAATAATACCTTCATAATATTACCTTCATAATAATACCTTTATAATAATACCTTCATAATAATACCTTCATAATAATACCTTCATAATATTACCTTCATAATAATACCTTCATAATAATACCTTCATAATATTACCTTCATAATAATACCTACATAATAATACATTCATAATAATACCTTCATAATAATACCTACATAATATTACCTTCATAATAATACCTTCATAATAATACCTTCATAATATTACCTTCATAATAATACCTTTATAATAATACCTTCATAATAATACCTTCATAATATTACCTTCATAATAATACCTTCATAATAATACCTTCATAATAATACCTACATAATATTACCTTCATAATAATACCTTCATAATATTACCTTCATAATAATACCTTCATAATATTACCTTCATAATAATACATTCATAATACCTTCATAATAATACTTTCATAATAATACCTTTATAATAATACCTTCAAAATAATACCTTCATAATAATACCTTCATAATAATACCTTTATAATAAAACCTTCATAATAATACCTTCATAATATTAACTTCATAATAATACCTTCATAATAATACCTTCATAATAATACCTTTGTAATAATACCTTTATAATAATACCTTCATAATATTACCTTCATAATAATACATTCATAATACCTTCATAATAATACTTTCATAATAATACCTTTATAATAATACCTTCAAAATAATACCTTCATAATAATACCTTCATAATAATACCTTTATAATAAAACCTTCATAATAATACCTTCATAATATTAACTTCATAATAATACCTTCATAATAATACCTTCATAATAATACCTTTGTAATAATACCTTTATAATAATACCTTCATAATATTACCTTCATAATAATACATTCATAATACCTTCATAATAATACTTTCATAATAATACCTTTATAATAATACCTTCAAAATAATACCTTCATAATAATACCTTCATAATAATACCTTTATAATAAAACCTTCATAATAATACCTTCATAATATTAACTTCATAATAATACCTTCATAATAATACCTTCATAATAATACCTTTGTAATAATACCTTTATAATAATACCTTCATAATATTACCTTCATAATAATACATTCATAATACCTTCATAATAATACTTTCATAATAATACCTTTATAATAATACCTTCAAAATAATACCTTCATAATAATACCTTTATAATAAAACCTTCATAATAATACCTTCATAATATTACCTTCATAATAATACCTTCATAATAATACCTTCATAGTAATACCTTCATAATATTACCTTCATAATAATACCTTCATAATAATACCTTCATAATATTACCTTCATAATAATACCTTCATAATATTACCTTCATAATAATACCTTCACAATAATACCTTCATAATAATACCTTCATAATAATACCTTCATAATAATACCTTCATAATAATACCTTCATAATAATACCTTCATAATAATACCTTCATAATATTACCTTCATAATAATACCTTCATAAATTTACCTTCACAATAATACCTTCATTATAATACCTTCATAATATTACCTTCATAATAATACCTTCATAATAATACCTTCACAATAATACCTTCATAATAATACCTTCATAATAATACCTTCATAATATTACCTTCACAATAATACCTTCATAATAATACCTTCATAATAATACCTTCATAATATTACCTTCATAATAATACCTTGATAAAATTACCTTCACAATAATACCTTCATAATAATACCTTCATAATAATACCTTCATAATATTACCTTCATAATAATACCTTCATAATATTACCTTCATAATAATACCTTGATAAAATTACCTTCACAATAATACCTTCATAATAATACCTTCCTGCTTTTCACACTGCGGGAATTGGCCATTTAAATATGAGAGTAATCTTTATGTTTGTCTAGGAAACTCTTTTAAAAGCGTTGAGATGTTGGGAATATTGTGTCTAGTCTAAGTAAGTAAGTAAGTAAGTAAAGTTTATTTATATAGCACCTTTCACAGAAAAAATCACAAAGTGCTTCACAGAAAACAGAATCAAACATGATAAAACAAATAAAATCAATAAAACAAACAAAATATCATTACAAATCAAAATCATTAAACAACAACAAGAGAACATAAAAGAGTTATTTAAAAGCAGTTTTAAATAATTGGGTCTTCAGCTGCTTTTTAAAGGAGTCCAGACTGTCTATACAGCGTAAAACTAAAGGAAGGTCATTCCAAAGTCGTGGTGCAACAGACTGGAAGGAGCGATCACCTCGACTTTTAAATCTGGTCCTTGGAACTGTTAGGAGATTCTGGTCTGTGGACCTGAGAGCTCGGGTTGGAGCGTACGGCTTTATCAGTTCAGTAACATAAACAGGAGCTTGACCATGTAGGCCCTGAAAGTTAGAGTCAGGATTTTAAAATGAACTCTACATTTAACAGGTAACCAGTGCAGAGACTTCAGAATAGGAGTGATGTCATCTTTCCTGTTTGCTCCAGTGAGGAGCCTCGCTGCAGAGTTCTGGACCAGCTGAAGGCCATAAAGGGCTTTTTGGTTCAAACATGTGAAAAGTATGTTACAGTAATCTAGACGGGAGGAGATAAAAGCATGAAGAACCATTTCCAGTTCAGGTTTTGACACCAACTTTCTCAGTTTGGAAATATTTCTCAGATGATAAAAACAGTTTCTGACCAGCTGTTTTGAGTGACCTTCAAGAGACATTGATTGGTCGAAAATAACACCCAGATTCCTCAGGTTTGAGGTTTAAGGGTTGAATGACAGTTAAAGCGGCACTCTGGAGCATTTTTCTCTGTATCAAAGTTTTCTAAATGTTTTAAATGATATTTCAGGTCTAAACTATGATCTATGGGTTGAGTTCCACAACATCTGTCATTCTGATGAAGACCCTCCTTCCTCCTAGAGACCCCTTTCCATTATTTCTTGCCGCCGACATTTTTCAGCCAATGAAATTCAAATTTCTGCATTCTCTCAACATGCACACGCATCGACCAAACCTGTACCAGTAGGGGGCGCTGTTGTACAGGACGCTCCGTGTGTTTCTCTGCCGTCTCAGCCGTTCACTGAGGACTCACGGCTCATTTCTACTAAAAACCTACCCATTCTCCAGCTAAAGATGGATTTATTTTTATTTTTAAACTTTTCACCTCACAGAATGGCAAGGCTTGACAGGATTATGCGTTTATTTTGGTCAGAAAGTTCATCCAGGGCCGAGTCAAGTTCAGCTTCAGAGTCCAGCAGCAGCTCTCTGCTAACAGAGCTAATATCAGAAGCAGCAGGGACAGAGAGGGCTCAGACCTTCGTAGTATTGTTGGAATAAGATTGTGAACTGTGAGTGATTAAACCCTACACATTGAGCTGTACAGTTCATGTCCGAAGTATATGCGCCGCGTGCACACGCGACCGGACGCGCGTGTCGAGATGTTTTGAGGAGGAGCCTTTGGACGCTAGATTCAAAAACTGCTCTCCTGATGAAATCCTCCGGAGTGCCGCTTTAAGTCATTTGGTATAAAAACTTAAAACAGTGAATTCAGAATGTTTCATTGAGGAAGTCTTCTAACCAGATTATTGGGGGAAAGCCTTTTTTGAACTGTGGTTTCTGTCTGTGATTTTAACAATAACACAACATTCATTCTTTTGTTTCAGAGCATGATTCTGGAATTGTCTTCAATCATGAAAAAGTAAACAGAACGGGAGCATTTATGGAGGAGGCTCTGCTGGGACGTCTGAGTAGACCTGATCCTGCCTCACCAGCGATCTTATTGGAGCATCACGACACGGACTGTACATACAGCAACACGTTGCTTCATGGACTGCTTAGATGTTTACTTTACTTCCTGTTTAGGTCATGGACAGTTTTCCACCACTATAATTTTGTCACATATACTGTTTATAAAATGAGACCACTCAACATAAAGCATTCAGCAGAATGTGATCAGATTTTATAGAAATAACCAGGAACAATATTTAGACTGTAGAGCATCATCACCTTCTCTAAGGGTTAAATCAAATGTTTTTGTGATCACATGGTCATCACATCTCTTCACCAGCATAAACATTATGCCACCAGACTAAAGGAATGTGAATTGAACTATCTGAGAATTTAGAGAGGATCAAATTTAGACTGTGTGACATGAGCTGTGTTTTTCTTTTTTAAATAAAACATGACAGCATGTTAAATATATATTTGTTATGTATTTTTGTGGGCTGAAAAAATTCTTTTTTTCTGGTCTTCCATCTTCAGTGAGCAAAAATAATCTGTAGCCTGTGTATCTGCAGAGTGGGAATAAGAAGGAGCATACGTTAACTTAACAGGAGGAAGGACTCAAATACAAGACTCCAAACTACAGTCCACATCAGACCAATAAACAGTCACAGACATGGTAAAACGTCAACAGTAGCCTATACAACCACGGACAACGAGACACAGGTGGATAAAGTTAGGGTGGGGCAGGAACTGATGGGGAAAGGAATAGGAAGTGATGTAACCTGAAAGAAGACAAGGCAGTAGCCCACCAAAATAAAACAGGAAGTAGAAAAGCTAAACACAGATACACAACCCTAAAGTTCAGGTGCCAGAGGACCTAACAAAAACACTGTTGGTACCATCTTGTGAACATGTTCCTGCTTCAGGAGATAGATGTTCTAATTATTTTCTGAAAAAAAAAATCATACTTTTACCCAATTTTAATCAAATTTATGTTTGAGTCTAAAAAAAATTGCAGTTCTGGAATTTGGTCGATTGACCCTTTTACCTGATGCTCTTAGTTTTTATCCTGATGGCTTCAAGATGGAGAAACGTCACATAAAAGCTGCAGAACACACCATCTGCAGGACTTCATAAAAAAGGTTGAGTGGAGCCATGAAGTTAGTTCCTGGCAGGGAGAACAGGTCAGGTAGAACATCCAGAACCAGAGTGGATCCCATGCAAAGATGAGTAAAGAAGCTAAACATGTTTTTAGAACATGAAGGAAAAAACATTCATGGAATTTAATCTAAGGATTTGTAACCAGCTGATTTTGAAGTTCAGCTCATTGTTGATTAAAAAAAAAGCCTGAATCAAATCAGACAGATGTCTAAACGTCTGTTTACCTGTAAAGTATTAGAAAACACAATGTCAGAGCTCATGGAGTATTTTGCATGATTTTTTTATTTCATAAAGAGAAATGGTGTTTAGACAAAAAAAGTCATTTTATATAACACTAGCAGTTGAAATGAATGAAAATGGGGTTGCACAACATAGTATTTACAAAGGTTATTAATTGATTTAATAATTAGGGTCATGTAGCATTTAAAAATTAGGTAAGAACTCTTAGTCGCGAATAATCAAATAACAGCTATTTCAAGTGAACAATATTAACACAAAACAGTCATCTAGAAAAATGAGGAGAAAAACAACTTGAACTACAAGCTTAGGAGCTATTACATTAAAAAATGATGCACCAAAATGTACTAATACAATAATCCATAGAATCTGTGTAAAAAGCATGTAGAAAAACACCTGATGCAGTTTGCTGATACAGTCATTGACCAGTTATGAGAGGTATGAAGTATTTCACAGGTAGATAAGTGTGAAAAAAGTCTGCACTGGTTACTCGGGGATGGGGGCCCAGGCCCCTGCATACACTCATTTCACTTCAACGTGAACTATGGCCTCTGCAAGTTCTAAGGCAAATATCGGAGGTGCACTTGTTTCCATGTAACCGACCCATCCCGGATGTTGGATGAAAGACAAGCTGAGGGAACTCATTCTTTGTCTCTAACACAACCCCAGAACCGGTCCAGAACCGAGGAACTCTTACATGGTGAAGGATCGACCAGACATGACACCTGTTGTAAACATCATTCATTTTTTAAAAACTTTTCTCAATGATGTCAGCCTCTGAATTCAACCATTATACCAGAATCTTTTTTTCTTTGAAATGAAGTCGAGCGATCTGTTAAAAGGCATGTTTTTTGTTCATATTCATTCAGAACAACCTTTGGAGTTGCAAAAGCCAGTGTTTCTGAGAAGCAGCGACAAAAAGTGTAAAAAAATAACAAGACAAACATAAAGGTAAGAGCAACCATTTACAGAGCTACAGCAATGTTCACATAAATCCAACAGTTGTTTCTGCCAAAACAAGAGTCTAACCCACAGAAGCTAGCTTAAAATATCAAATCCATATATTACATTTCTGTTTTTAGTCCTTAGAATTACAAATATATTTGTACATCAACGATTGATCAATTTGAAATCAACTATTAGATAAAAGAGAATTATCACCAACTCTGAATTTGTTCTGCATAGTTTGTCAGCACCTTTAGAACTCGTTGTTTTTGGTTTCACATTAACCAAACTCAAATTTATTTCCCAAAATTAATTCAACTCATATTGTACTAACTTCAGACAGCTGGTGGAGCTCATTAACACCTAAACAGGAGGCCAAACACACAGTTAGTCTGAAAACATCTCATCAACCCCCCACCCCTAAAGAAAAAAATCATCTTCCAGTAACATCAGGGGAAAGAACAATACAATTTAAATGATCTAACTTTTTGTTTTGTTAAAGAACACCAGTTAGTGAACGTCTTCCTCAGAGAGACACAGAGCAGGTTGAAGCATCCTGAGACTTTAAAGAGACGATTCATCCAAATGACCTGAAAGCGTCAGGTATGAAGAGCTTTACTGGTTTTACTGGCCACGCAGACAGCTTTGGTTTACACACAGCCGAGCTTTAGCTTTCTGCCACGACTTGAAATGAAACAACATTTTAGTCAAACATTTCAAAATATCAAGTCCAGGCAAAAACCTTACAGAACATAAACCTAAAATCTGGGTGGGATGAAGTTCATTATTTAAGTAAAGACCGTTTAGAGCTCATTAAAGGGATTGTTCAGCCTTTTAAATGCGTTTCTGTGTAACAGCTGTTTACTATAGCTTCATGAACAGCCTCAGTTTGGAGAAACAGAGTTTACACCCTATACAGGACTGATGAGCTAATGGCTAGTCTGAGCGACCAACGCGTGTTGCTTCAATCTCAGTTACTTTATAAACTTTCACTCCACCGTCTTGTTCACGTTAGCTATTTATATGGAATTCTGTGTTTATTTACAAACATCACCAGCAGCTGGTGCCTCCAGCGGTCAAGAAGGATTTTAATATCTCTATTGAAATAAGAATTTAGAGTAAAAATAACACACACAAAAAATTCAATGTAAATAACGACAGAATTCCATAAGTAACAGTTTTGTAAAGGTTAATAAATTAACGTCACATAAAACTATGGTGAATTTTTAAAGATTGAGGTTGTTTAAAGATGGCAGCAACACTTTGGTTTTACCTGCTGTCAAACTAGCCGTTAGCTCATTAGCCCTTTCTTTGAAGTGAGGCTGTTCAGGAAGAATCAAGGGATTATTTATAACGATTACACAGAAACACACTTCAGAATGGCCTAAAATCCCTTTAGGACTCTAAATGTATTGATCTTTCTGAAGGCTTTGTTGTTTATCTCTCAGCTAACGGTGTGGAGGAAGCTAACGTGTTGATGAACTCTTTAGGAATGTCTGAGTCTGTTTGCTTGAGTTAGCAACAAACAAACAAACAGTAATACTGAAGTTTTCAGGAGGTTTGTCTCAATCCCACATGAAAAAAGGTTGAAAGCTGTGCTCTGGTTCCATCACGGCCTGATGGAGAGGATTAAAGATGAATTGCATAACGTCTGATCAAACATCATGGAAATTGTTCTGGTTTAGATTTATCTGTTTTTGACTTTTAAAATGTCAACAGTTGCTGTGTGTGTGTGTGTTTTCACACATCAGATCAAAAGTTAACAGAATCAGGCTGTGCCAACATGGAGGTGTGTGTGCTGCATGTGTGTGTGTGTGTTCTACAAAGCAGGGATTAATCCTAAACATGTTAAAACAGGATAATAAAATACACTTAGAAGACTCTTTGTCTCACTGAATAACACAATCTCACAAATAAGATCCTAATTAGGTTTACATGAATAAAAGTCAGGGGTAAGAGCTTCAAAATAAGCCTCAATCCTACATTTAGGATCAGATCCCTAAAGAGTTTGTTTGGCAGAAGTTCATGGAACAGTGAGAGACAGCAGCAGGGTCCAGAAGGCCAGCGTTCGGTTCCTGGACTTTATCAGACGTCACTAATCGGATGATGGAGTGTGACGGGAGCTGGAGCCCTTTGATTCTCTCACGGGGAAACTAAAAAAAAAGGATTCTACTTTTGTGTTGAAACGTGATGCCCTAACCTGCCTCTTCTGACAGGAATAAACTTATTTATACATAAAAATGTAAAAACAAACAAACAAAAAGAGCATTTTAACAGCAGATCGCTCCAGAGAAAACTTACAAGGCAAAACAGAAGCTAGACCAACTAACTAAGCTTATAGTTATAGTCAGCATGCATGCACATCACAAAGAAGGGTGGTTCAAACACAATAAACAAGTTACCGTCCTGTTTGACTGTTCGACACACACACACACTGCTTTAACGTCTAATTCATCCATAATTAGCTTATTCAATTAATTAAGAAAAACAAATAGAAACCTTCATCTAGTTCAATATTAGCTTCTTTTGTGGTCGGGTTTCTGATTTTATACATTTACTTAATATTGAAGTAATAAATGTCTGCAGTGATAATTTAAGTGCTCCAGTCTCAGACTTTTCCAGGGTTTTAAATAAAAACAAAGAAGTGCTAAAATGCTCTGAGCGTCTGGGGCTGAAAACAAAGTGCCTGAAACCCCCAGTCTTTGTTTAAATGGACTTTTTGTTGAATTGAAACAAACCGAAACTGCTTTTGACTGTGAGAGAATACTGATAAGAAACTAAAACTCCTCAAGAATTTCAGAATAAAACAAGGATTTTCACATTTAAGGAGTGAAAGGTGTAAGAGGAGCCGCACATTTAGAAACATTTCTAGAACTTTTATACATGCAAGGGGCTCAAACTGTGTGTGTGTGTGTGTGTTGTGTGTGTGTGTGTGTGTGTGTATCAAGCTGATTTCCTGAGTATAAGAACACCCACCATGATGGAAAGCATTCGTTAGGCAGGACAGGAAACAGCAAAGCAAAGATTTCCCTTCGCAGAAAGGTGCTCGATACAACCCCAGTGGAAAAGAAAATCTATACCTCTACTTCTACAAAAGTCACTGTTACAGTCATCATGCTCCATTCTATATACACATCTGCCATACAAGCGCTCAAAAGTCACTGTTACAACATCCAAATACAATGGTATTGCTAATGAGTGGGAAATAAAAATAGCCATCTCATCACCTGCAAAAGCCTTTTCTCTCCGATCAGTTCAGTGCTGTGGAAGGCAAAGGAGGAATGTTTCAGTTACAGCAAAGTTATCCTGTACACAAATACAAATGAGACACGCTTGAAGACAGTTTTTGCATATGAACATTTACAGTCTCACTGCATTGTAACTTTGTCATGTATAGAAACGGTTTTCTCGTTTTTCATGAATTAGGTTGAACATTCAGAGAAATTTTTTTTTCCTGAGTTTGAATAGCTGTGACAAAAAGGGCCACTGAGATAAATTCATCAAAAGAAACAGAAAAAAAAGAGAGGGACAGAAAGAGGTAGAAGAGCCTGAGAAGCTCTTATTTACACACAGACAGACGGATTTCTGTGGGATGTGAGCAGGATTAGGTCTGAACTTTCTCTGGAGGTGCAGATAACCTGCACTCCTAGAAGGAGAGTCGCTTTATCCACACAACAAGAAACGTACAGAGGAAGAACCTGATGGGAGAGATCTGCTACATACATCAGCTGATGGCCTTTACCAGTCACTGTTTTAAGTTGATATCAAAATACCACAAATTATGTGTTCTCAATACGGAAGAGGAAGTCGAAAGCAACACATGGAAGAAATAACTGCAGCCTTGTCCACATGGAAACACAGTTTCTCCAAAACTTTCTGTTGATTCCTCTTAACCCAAACAAAAACACTGAAAATGACCCACAACACTGTAGTGACTATGCCAGGCCTGCAGGTGGCACTGTAACACCGACACAAAAACACACTAACAACAGGTGTGGAGCTGCATAACGCTGCACACTCACTGCTGAACAACATATTCATCTGGGTGATTTACACACTGGGGCGGTGTCACCATGACAACCATAACAACATCTGGTTGGAGGTGCAAACACACTGGTGGAGGCTGACGGGTCAGCGGACTGCATTTATACCCTTCAGCCAAAAAGATAGGACATGAACACTGTGGAACTGAAGACTCAATGTCCTTATAAACAAAATACTTCTTCAATTTATCCATTTTAAACACAGCTCTGAAATAATAGATATATATACTGTATACATAGCTGTATGTAAATAATACATATATGTGTGTGTGTTAATTTTACAAGACATTTAAATCAACACAGTTAGATGATGTTTAAAAACACAAAAAACCTTCAAGCTAAATGATCAAATTGTTAAACTATCTATTAGTGATATGAAATCATTTAAAACTTCTCGTTATAAGTTGTCACAATCCTATAATTATATCCAATTTATTAAATAACCATATAAAAGCTATGTTTTGTTTGCACCTCCAACATGTTATATATTCATGCAATGCATTGTGGGTAGTATATAACATCAGAGTGTCTTGGGCAGTGATAGACCTCAACAGTAGGTGGCATTGAATGCACCTATAGACTGGTTTACCAACTGCCATTAAACAACAGAAGAAGAAGAAGACTCCTGTCTATGGGACTGTAAACACAAGAAGAAGAGGATGAGGATGGTGAATCCTTTTTGTGGACTGATGAAAATGGAGGAGAGTGCCGAGTGGAGGAATGTCAGTCTAAATAAATGGACATCATGGACACTTTTCATGGACAGAATCCAGCAGGAGACTGTTCTGTTCATTGTCCAGGACAATAAAAACAATGTGATCCCACTAAATGCTGCATCTCCGTCTCTTACCCCCAGATTGTTCCTGGTTCCCTTTGCAGGGAGGCAGGTGTTGGCTTATTCCCACTGTGGAACCAAGAACCTTTCTACCCTGGAACTAATCGACCCTGAAGCACCAGTCGTGGCGTGCTTCCTCTAACGTCTGTCAAAAATGCTATTTCAGCCTCATAAAACACAGTTTCCATGTGGACGCAAGGCAATAACAAAATATTTACGTTTTCATGAGACACCCTTCCTGTGTGGACTGCACCAACCAGAGGAACTACCAGGAAGTTGTTTGGGAATTTTTTCTAGAGAAGTTCAGAGTTAATACTGCAGACATTTTCCATTCTCACGTGCACCCCCTGAAGAGCAGACAACGAACACACCAGGGCTACAGCGGATGTGTGAAGACGACTGGATACAGGGAGGACAAAGACAAGAGGGGAAGGGAAAGGGGAACAGATAAAGTTTGTACACAAAGAGACAAAAGAGAGCTGCTGTTTAGGTCCAATGAGGTTCAACTTTGACTTGTGACACGTGAACGACAGAGTCTCCGCTGTAGAGGATACTGCTGGAGCGCGTGTAGCACCATCGTAAGGGTTTTGTGAGAGGATCCCACTCTGTCATGGTATGAGGAGACTGTTTGTAGAACAGTATTGCTGCTGTTAAGACAACGTTAGTGTCAACAGTTCAAACTAAACAAAAAACAAATCAAAAGTTACGTGAAATAAAATTTAAAAAAAAAAACAGCACAAAAGACATAAATACAAAGCTTGTTTTTGAGTGAACACTGGCAAAGGCTGAACGTTTCACAACCCAGAGAAAGGGTTTGTCAGAGGAGTAAATTTAAATAATACAAAAACATCTGAAACAACAAAATAAAAAACCAAACTCTACTTGGTACAGTCCTTCCTTGGCTGCTCATCGGTTGTACATTTATCAGTCATTTCCTGGCAAAAATCCACGGTTACTGTCTGGTTGGATTTTTCCACGGACAGCTCCGGCGCTGTATTCAAGCTGGTGTCTTGGTCATCTGTGTCTTTGTCTGCCCCGTTCCTGACGGCGGAGTTGAGCTGGTTCTCTGAGGGGCCAGGTGATCCGTGGAAGCTGGGTTCTGGAGTGGCTGAGCCGGAGTGGGAGGTGAGGTCAATGCTGGTGGTGGCGGGGGCGCTGAGGGCGGGCCTCGGCTGGTTGGCAGCGCTGTTGCTGGCAGTGGAGTTGGCAGGCCGCAGCACGGGGCAGTAGTGGTGTAGGGACTGGACCTGCTCCGGGCTCAGGTGGACGTCCCGACACACCTCCTGGGACAGGCAGGAGAAGTTCTCCCACAGCTCACCCATACAGGCCTTCAGCTGGTTCCTCTCAGTCAGCAGCTTCTCCTTCTCGCACACCTTAACACACACACACACACACATATAGGTGTCACCTTCAGAGTTCTTTGTGTGGACTACGATTTCCACTGTAGTTAGAATGGTGCAAAAAATTACTTTTGCCTTTAAGTGGGGGTAGAGATTCAGAATACTGGAAAACTCAAGCTAAAAACATGTATTTTTCTTCAGCAGTTAGTTGGTCCCCACAACACACACACACACACACACACACACACACACACACACACACACACACACACACACACACACACACACACACACACACACACACACACACACGCACCTTCATGTAAAACCAGAAAGTTAAGCTTCGACATTAGGAATTGAATCTAAACATATATACATAAATCTAAATATTAATTAATCAAATTTAAATATACAAAGTTTAATCTAAATATTAACAATCAAATATATAATTTTAAGTTTCAGCTAAATGTGGAAATCTATGAATCAGTGGAAGTAGCCTACCAAAATAAAGGCTGGGTAAAGAGACGCCCTCTAGATAATATCGTCTGTTTAACCATTGTTTGTTTATTAAAACAAAGAGCAAACCCAGACAGGAACATCGATAAAGCAGTGCAGAGGATACTATTTAATTCAAAGAGAATGCTGAAGTTATTCCCTCATTTATTAAAGCTCTCAGCACCAGATGACCCGAGGTGGTTGGGACGGTCGCTCACCAGTTTCCTGATCTCACACTCCAGGTTCAGGATGCAGTCAAGCTTCCTCTTGCGACAGCGCTGCGCTGCAATGCGGTTTTTACTCCGCCGCCTCACATCATGAATGAACTCAAGTTGCTCCGAGGTCAATTTGTGCATTTTAACCAACATCTGGAAGTCGTTCCGTGGAAGATTTGTGATTTGATCGATAGGAAAAGGAAGCTTCACCTGGAAATGAAAGAAATACCAAATGTGTGAGACAGGTGCATTATTCAATTTTCATTCAGGTGTTCTTTATTTTGGTAGAAAATGTGTTATTTTATTTAAAAATGTGAACGTATTTATCTTCATGTAACACTCTTTTATAAATGCTGCAATGGTTTTAAGGTGGTAATACTGGACTGTGACCAGGTGGCTTTGAGACAATCAGAGTCCATGAACATTGGAGCTGCTTCTGTTGACATGTAGTGTCTTAATGATCTAAAATCTGAGATTAAATTGGACACTTTTCACCTGAGCTGTTAAATAAAGAAATCTGTATTCAGATTTGACTTGTAGTCCTGATAAAACATGTGTTTGAAGGAAACATAAACACTGTTTCAGCACTGATTATTATTCTGTAACATGAATCATGAAGTTTAGATGTTCAGTTGTAACTTGTGCTATGCTACCGACACATATATTGCATCATCTACATTATATCAATGTCACAATTCGAATAAATGGATGGAGGATCATTGATATGTAGAGCAGTGTTTTTCAACCTTTTTTGAGCCAAGGTACACTTCGTCGTTGAAAAATATCACAAGGCACACCCGGGGGGGGGGGGGGGGGGGGGGGGGGGGGGGGGGGGGGGGTTACTAACCTAACAAGAATGACTAAAGCCTGTCACAACTTCCCTCAGAAGCCCAGACAAATCAGATGAGATGAGCTCTGAGCTCATTTACGGTTGATAACGTTATCGGATGATTTTTGTCCAATTAAACATTTTTAAGACTAAAACACATTGATTTGTCATCAGAGGTCTGTCTCCTTTAACTCTACAGCTGTTTTCTCAGGCTCACTCTGTTTTAATAGTTTTACTGTAGAAACCTTCTCATCTCCTGACAGTAAAGGATTAGATTTAGTTTACAGGTGACCTGATTAAATCATCAACTCTCTTTTTTACTATCAAATAACTTTAAACTGATTTATTTCACCTGTCAAAAAGTGATTGTAGCATCCAGTTTATCAGTAATCTGCCTTAAAATTATTTTATTTCCCTACTGTTAATTTCAATGTCCACATCATAGGACTCTTTCATGTTTTTGTTTAATAAAACTATTTTTGGAGGAATTGAACATTAGTATTAATGTAAGTCTCTGAAAACAAAGACAAACCTCTGATAAAATCATTGACAGATCAGTGTGTTTTTAGTGTTGATATTGTTTGATATGTTGAATTTTAAGCTGTCAGTGATTATGCTGAGAAACACAGCTTGAGCGGCGCGCGCTGCCACATTCACGCTATTGAGAGGCGCGTGCACACTGAGTTTGGAGGTGATCAGATGACGTCATCCATCCTTCAGCCAAAGTGAGGAGACATGGCAGAAAATAACCAACGGGCTGCTCAGACCGTCAAAAACAAACTGTTATGCTAACTTCTAAGAGTTTTTTTTTTTTTTTACGTTGACTTATTTATTTATTTAGCTGAATGCTCGGAGGATCAAAGTAAAATGATGTTGGTCCAGCCCAGTGTCAGTGGACCCGCTGATCTCCTGGTTTAATGGACCAATCAGATCAAAGTATGAATTTAAAAACGTCTGGACCGTCGGTTCACCAGAGACCCAGTCGGCTGACGCGAAGCGTGGCCGGTGTTCTGCCCAAACTCTGCCAAGTTTTTGCCGTGGGTCCACGACTCGCTTGGCGGCGGCCCCTCCCAGCCATCCGAACCACAGACTAGATGCGGTCCAGTTCGGGGGAGGAGGGGTTCCAGATGCCGAGCGTGTTGCGGGCCGCGGGAGCTTCTCAGGGGCAGACACGCGTCTCCCCCTGGCACCGGCTCGCTGCCGGGTGCTGTCGCTGGACCCGGTCCAGGTCCTGATCTGCTGCGCGTCTGACTCCAAACAGAACCTGAGTCTGCCATTTGGTGATGACTGGCACAGACGCGCGACAATGGAATATTATTTGTAGATAATAATTTAGTTAAAAAAATTTTTTTTAGACCAATAGGTGAAATTGAATAATTTCCCGCGGCACACCTGAAGATCTCCCACGGCACACTAGTGTGCCGCGGAACAGTGGTTGAAAAACACTGATGTAGAGTAAGTAAAAATGGTCCAAGGACAGGGTCTGCTAATAACGTCAGATTTTTTATGATTTCATATCCAAACAAAGACATGATTCAATTTCAAAGTTGATAAAGAAAAATTAAAGTTACACAACCTAAAGGATATTTCAGTCATTCTTAGGTGGTGTTCTATCAGGTATTTATCTACAGTAAGAACCAAACCCATGATGGCATCATTCAAAGTGGGCGGAGTCTCACATGACAGTGTTGTGTCCCCCTGAGCCTCAGGTCAGTGACTTGGTGTCTCCTTTAAAAGGCAGCTCAGAACTGATCTGTTTAAACAGGTTTTAGGTGACCTCCTGCATCAGTTCTGTAGTTTCTTTTCCTGCGTGTATTTCTATGGTCTCAGCCCTCTGTGTACTTTTGTTTGCAGTAACTTGTTGTGATGGTAAAGCACCTTCTGATTTATCTTACAAACAAACATCAAGTACTCCACTCCAAAAAATATCAACATCTCAGCATGTATTGACAGACTGTCCAATGAAGATTTGGGTAAATTCATCAGAAATATTCATCATGTGAAGATGCTTCATTAGATTGACTTGCTGTAGATCACATTTTGGCCACTAGATAGCAGAAGAGCGCTGCTCCTTGCTTTAGAGACCAGGAAGCTTCCTTGTCTTCCTGCCTCTGATTAACATGCAGCACAAAAGGTGATCCAGGAAAAGTGTCTGCCTCCATCTGCTCCTTAGCACCTGGAAGTGTGCCATCATGACAGGCTTGGGGGTGGGGGCAGGGCAGCGAGTCAATGACTTGTCACCCTGATCCAAATCGGTGTCATGAGATTTCAGGCGTCAACATCTTCAACGGTGAGAAGCTGCAGCCTTTTCATGCTTAAGAACAAAAGAATTAAAGGAGAAAATGCAGCCGTGATTTGGAAGCTCAAAAACAAACAGAAAGCCATGTGGACCCCCCCCCCCCCCCAACCCCCCAGTATGATGACTTATCAGGGCTGCATGTGTTTATTATCTGTCTCTTTGTCTACAGAGCAGCATCAAGCCGTCCAGTCTCCCTCAGGTGATGGCAAACCTTCTGATAAGCACATCACAGGCGAATCCACCCCAGCTGTATCTGCCTGCACCAGGGAGCCATCGCTTTAGGCAGCGAGGGAAGTGGTGGAGGCATAACAAAGAACCAGAGGATGACAGCCGTAGAGCTTGGCACAGCTTTCTATGTTCCCTTTCCTTCCCTGTGGCTGCCTCGGTGGAGCGCAGGAAGAACAAAGTCAAACAAAGGAGGAAGAGAGCAGAGCTCCATGCTTCTACTGAACCTGTCTGCTGCAGCCGGGCCAGAAGCTCCCCAGAGATGACTCCACACAGAGAAGCATCACCTGGTATAAGAGCTTCACTCAGGGGGTTAGAGCGAGGTGCCTACTCATCACAGACCACTCAATTCTGAAGGTAAAACCTAGGTGATGATCTGATCCAGAGAGAAGAGCATGAGTTTTCTCTTCTGATGTGAAACCCTAAAAGTGGCCAGGAGCCCCCATTTTTCATCTCAGCTCTGCATCTGCATGCAGACACATGAATAAATAATAGCATGAGGTTTCAAGGCCACGCTCAGATCTTGCTCCTGAGCCAGAACCAAGCACTCCAGCGTAAACCAGCAGTCACAGTGTGCAGCAGCTCCTCCTGCAGCAGGATCCGGTGGGAGTTTAGGCCGAACCAGGCTGAGAAAATGAAAAGGGGAAGAGACATTCGACCTTGGGATGGTTTCTCTCCCCCCCACCAGTCATCAGTACACAGGGGAAGGCTAAATTTAACCACTCCACTACAAGAACCAGTTCAGCAGCACAGTTGGGATGACAGAGTGTGCTTCAGGAGTGGTCATAAATTCACAGCCAACTGCTCCGGATTTATAATTCTTTCACCATTCTCTTCATGCCACCTCCCCAGACTCAGTCACTCTCCTTCTCCTGGTCATTATGCTCCAAACTGGGTACCCGGTGAAAAGTAGGGCTCATCTGTTATCAGCACAGCGCCGTGCACGGCCGCAGCCCGGCGCTGGGCACGCGTACAAATAATGGTCCTTCAGTTCCAGAAGAAAAATATTAATTATGTAGGACAAGTGTTCAATTCAGTCAGAGAAGGTGAGAATAGAAACTACTAGAGATTCTATGTAGTCTGAGTGCTGAGGATCAATCATCGCTTTAAAAATGTTGCACAAAATGTTTCTGATTCAAGAGGAGGAAACTACATTTTCACTACAGAAAACTAAAGAGCACCAGGTTTATTATCAACAATAGAGGGTTTCACCTGTTATTAATAATCCTAATGTCACCTGACAGTTTTCTGAGCAGCCTCTATTCAGAGAAATAGAGTGAACCAGAATGAGCTAAAGCTAGTCTGAATAAGGCTGAGACCAAAGCAGCTAAATGTAGCATCCAGGGGTCAAAGTTCAGCAGGGAAGTCTAACTTATTCTGCCAAAACAACCCTGTAATATGAGACTGAAGGTCGTGTAAAGGTTCATAAAATGATATTTGCATAAAAACTGTGGGTGAAATTTAAAGCAGCAGAGCCGTTTTTATCAGGTAAAAATGGCTTAAAAATGACCATCCATCCATCCATCCATCCATCCATCCATCCATCCATCCATCCATCCATCCATCCATCCATCCATCCATCCATCCATCCATCCATCCATCCATCCATCCATCCATCCATCCTAATACTCCCAGATAAACTATGAAACTCTGCTGATCTCACTGACTCACTGTGTGAACTGATATCAGTGAGTTAATCTCCTTCAATAATTCTTTAAAACACTTCATGAAGATGATCTAAACCAGTGTTTCTCAACGGGTGCTGTAGCGCCCCCCCTAGGGGGCGTTCAGACCACATAGGGGGGCGGTGAAACTTTCTGAGCCCTGAAGGGGGCGTTTGCATGCTAAAGGTGGGCGCTGATGAAAGAGGATTTCACAGACTGTTAGTAGCGGTGGGAGATAAACTCGTTTTTCTGATTAGGGCTGGGTACTGAAACATGGTACTAATGTCCCTGTAAATGAGATGCTTCAATTCTCCACCTGTGCAGTTACACGGGTGGAGACACAGGTGAGACACGGAGGATAAGAGCCCCTCCCCTCCCTTTCAAAATAGTTAGCGTAGCAAGTTTCGGGTTAAAAATTCTGAAAAACTCTAAAGTTTGGCTGCATTTTGGAAAGGTAAACGGGAACAGAGCAAAATGCAACATATGCTATGAGATTTGTGCTACGAAAAACAGGCATTCCAGCAATTAGTCGAAGCCACGCATTGCATATGCAATTAACTTGCAAGCTGCAGCGCCGACAGCTTCAGTCCGACTGGAAAAAAAAAAAAAAGACTCAGAGCTTCCAGCCTCTGCTGTATCAGAAGGAGGAGTGTGAGGGGAAGACAGTGACATAAGAGAAAGTTCCCGAGGTGAGCAATAAATACCGGTAATAATAGTAAATGCACATATATGCCACAAAACGATGGTTTATATATATTTTTATTTTTTAAAAAATGTTATTTTCTCTCAGATTTATACATATAGGTACCGAAAAAAGTACCGGTATCGAAAACCAGGTATCGTTAAAGTAGTAGTAGGCTACCCACAAAATATTTAATGGTACCCAGCCCTGTGAATTCCTCTGAACACAACGTTGTTAATGTTTTTAACACACGATTAACCACGTGACGTTTGTATCCAGTGCGCACGAGGAACCTCATCTCTTTTCTAAACTCTTTCAGCTGAACCAGTGAATCTTTGAGTCTGAGTGATGCTGAGACAGGCTGTCAGTGTTGTTGTCATGGAGATTATGGCATCTTGTCCTCATGTTATGGTGAAACAGTGCATACTCTGTGTGTGTGAGTGTGTCTGTGAAGAGGTTGACTGTGTGTGAAATATAATAAAACAAAAAAAAAATCTTGAAAAAAAATCTTAATTTTTTGACCACAACTTTTGGAAAAATGTGCAGCAAAATCAGTCATTTTAGGATGAAACTATCACAAAAAAGCAGGGGGGCAGTAAGGGATTTCAATACGACTTTAGGGGCGTTCAGCTGAAAAAGGTTGAGAAACACTGATCTAAACTGTCAAACTACTGCATTAAAGGAAGACTCTAGAGTAGTTTGAAGCAAGTTGCTGAGCAGCAGGAGGTGATGAACAGCCTGCAGGTTTCTGACGCTGACATCACTCCTAATTCAACCCCAGAAACCTTATTTCAGTTTGACTGAGACCAAAACACACATCTGCCCTGACACGCTGTCGACGACAGATCAGAGTCAGACCTCAGCCACATCATCTCTAGACTCGAAAACGGTCTCTCTGGCATTGTGTCAGGGAGCGGAACTCAAATCAGGGTCTGTGGATTTCCTGTCACACACCATGTATTCTGTGTGTTTCTTTATTAACAACAACAACAATAACAACACACTGTTGTCTCCAGTTTGCTGCCGTACTCCCTCCCCTCGCTCGGAGATGAATATTTACACCTCTGTGACCAGACTTCTCACCAGAACGAGCTCAACGCCTACGCTGCTACAAGGAGCAACAGCTCACACACACACACACACACACACACACACACACACACACACACACTGCTGTTTACAGTGGCAGCGTGTCAAAACTCTCATTGACTACTGGTGTTTCAGGAGGACTGGGACTGTGTGCACGCTCACTGAGAGGCATTAGAACACAGAGATAAACAGGAACAAAAATAAAAGCAATCATGCAACTTTTGCCAAAGTTGAAATGACACCAGCTCTAAAATATCAACACACCAGTCTGATTCTGAATAAACAGTACAGTGGAGCGATGTCAGGCAGTAAATCTAGGTCTGATTAAAGTCTACCTGGAGGAGGTTCTGTCCTGGTTTCTACGCTGTGAACTACTAAGGGTGATTTGAGGTCCTCTGGTCTGATTCATTTCCTTGGTTTGTAGATTCTCTTCACTGAGAATACATAAAATGAATCAAAATGACAACAAACCAGGTGGGAACATTCAGTCTGCTGATTGGTCAGACAGTCTGGGGGCGGGGCTACCAGAAGATGCTATGTTCTGACCCTGAGCTAGTCCGCAACAGGGTCTAACACCTTCTCTCTGAGCTGTTTATCAACTACTTCAGTGGTTTTAAAGCTGAAAAAATGTAGTCATCAGCTCAGATATCAGTGAGCTAATGGACTTTAGTGATCGTGCACATAGCTACTGATGTATCCCAGAATGCAATTCAAACCTGGCTATAGCAGACAGACCAGAGTTCCATTAAAAGAAACACCCAGACTGTCCTGATCTGATCTCAGGTATCGGATGAAGGAGGCTCGTTTTATTGACTGATATCAGATTCAGGCTCTATTTCTCTGAGAAGAGGCCATTCAGGAAACAATCTACAGTAAATAAGATGATACTTCTTTATAACTTAGACAAGGGAATCTTTTTCTACTTTGTAAACAAAACTAAGGCTGCCTTCTGGAAGTTAAAGAGTGAGACGGCACACAAAATATCCACATACAGAAATGACTCCACCTGATCATAATGTGTGCCTTTAGAGAACATCTGCAGTATTTAACCCTCCATATAGTCATACAGAAATGTATCAATAAGGAACAACACTAGATAAACCCACAGTCAGTTTAAAACCATGAGGTAAAACAACCTTTGATTTATGTGTCAAAGTGCCACTCAGAAATCCAAAATACAGCCACATCCTCAAGTAGAAAAACAGAAAGTACAGGAGGAGCAGATCTGGGACAGAACCATTCATAAAGGATCCGTCAGACAAAGGATCCAGCCTGGAGTTAGCTACCACCAACAGAACAAAAGGACCTACTCAGAAAACACAGGGATCTAAACATTACCACGGGAGTAGGGGTGCTGGAGGGGGGGACAACAGCAGCACCCCCTTCCTGGGGACCTCAAAGATGTATTTACCACAAATGGCGCAAAAGCAGATTTTAGACTATTTTGGAAATCCTTGAGAAAACAAAATGAGATGCAGCAAGGGTGCAGAAATAGCTCTGCATGTCCAGCTCAGCGGACTGAGGCTCTGCTGGGCGCGGACCTGTGTCCCAGAGAAGGAGGCGTGTCTGGATCGACCGGTGGGCCCCTCGCTCTGTGACGCACGCTGCGGTACGTGCTCCCAGGCATGCCCCCTCCCCCTGGGCAGGGGTCCGCTCACGCCAACGGCACCATTCCCTGGATGTGGATCAGGCTGGACTGGCCACTGGGCATATATTTCCCCGGTGGACCTAACTCTGGGCCAGTCCGGACCGGGATCTTATCAGCTCGTTTTAATCAGCACTTTCTGTTATATATACATGTATACGTGTATGTATAAATATAACACGTGTTTTAGTATTAATAATCACAACTAGATGTGGTAAAATATAGCAAATTTTGAATATATTGTTTTTATATCTGTAACCCATACAAGACCTTGTCTTGGTGTTTCCAGACCCGTTTTGGGGTCCTGGCCCCTGTTTTTACGGTTTCCGATGAGAGCGCGCCCAGCGGGGCCCGGGGGCCCAGAGATCCGACAGCGTCGTATTGAACACCGTGAGCGTAATCATTACACACCACTGTTAGCCTCTAGCAGCTCCGTTTGTGCAGCAGAACTGAAGCACAACCCTTTCATGTAGCTACAACATACAGTGTTCTGTGAACCCCATTGTCATGGCAACGCAGTGCCTTCTCTCTCTCTGTTCCTGCTTCCTTTGTACACTCAGAGCAACCCTCTCCACCAGCAGCCTCATCACAAATAATTCTGCCAGCAAATATCACTGAGATTAATGTCAGAGGAGTCAAGATGGCCTAGCAGTGTGAGCTATAGACAGAGGTCACAAGTTCACGCTCTACATCAGCCAGCTTTTATGTCCCGGTGCACAGAAAGACACGGCAGTGAGTCGTATAAAAACCCTACGATGTATAATTCATCAGGAAAGCATCTCACAATCCAGCCAGGAAAACAGAAAAGGGTCGGAGCTCAACGGCTTTCAGGAAGAGTCATTTAAAAAAAGAGGCTTTAACCAAAAATACATCAACACTAATTAAAATCAGCCTTCATTATGAGGATTTACTGTTTAATTCGGTCGTTCCTGTCTGTGTTGTTAAACTCGTTTAACGTGAGAAGTGGGGACTTCCTGACTAATCTTTACTACACTAGATGTCTGGTCCTGGGATTGGAGGACGTCTGTGCAGGTGGATTACAGGAGGATAATTACAGGATTGACTATTCATCCTCGTCAGCAGTGTCACGCTGTGTTTAGGACTCATCGTGAGTCTGAGCTCAACGTAACTCCCTCTCGTATCACTGCAGCCCCTTCCAATTAAAACCCAACGACTGTACGGCGTTCCTGCTGTAATGGATCTTTGACTCATCATGACCAGGGAAATACCAGGTGCTATTTATGATCCCAGTGTTTAGGATGGGAGGAGGTGAATTATGGGTAACTAGTGTTGACTGGAAGGTGAGGAACCATCCTGGTTCTACCAGTGGAGCGTTGTACACCCGAGACACTGATCACTCATGACATTTTTATGATCCTACACTGCCGTACACATTAAAGCATCCATCACCAGCAACCAGTGGCAGCAGACAAACAGCAAGCTACTTAAAACCTGATCAACATGGCTGATTAAAAACCGCATACAAGGCATTACCAGGTGGTAATTAGCTTCCTTAGATATGTGTTTTTGTATAAAACAGAGGTCACTGACAGTTTGATCAATGTTACTGAGTTATGCTGCTTTCAGATGGAAACTAATCTTGTTTACATAGAAAATCCTCATCTTCTTCCGTGAAGTTGTCAATGAGTGTTCCACAAGGATCTGTCCTTGAACCTCTCAGACTGGCTGTTAGATTTTCAGTCCTAAAGATCATGAAAAGCTACTTCTATGAAAAGAGGCTGTTCACTGAGCTCTCTACAACATTTAAGCAAAAACTATTTACAGTTCTTACACAGAAGCACACCAGACTAGGAGAACTTGATATTCGTAAATAACCATTAGACAAATGAATATAATGAAAGCATATCCGTACTCGTCATATGGTGCTAATCATGTACGCCTACTTTAGAAGAATGAAGTACAATAGCATCATCATGCGAGGGACAAAATTTAGCACTCACCTCTGGCCCTTGCTCCTGCACATTGCAGGACTCGCTGTCTCCCTCTGAGAAGGAGCCTGATTCATCACTCGAGTTGGTGCCATAGGACTGCTCACATTTAATCTTGGGTCGGACCTGGCTGAACAGGGCATCCCCTCCCACACTTTGCTCCTGCTGGTCTGCATTGTGGCATCGGGTCATGTTGGAGCACGGTGAGGAGGAGAATTCAAACTGGGGCAGGCTGCAAGGGGAGCCGCCACTGCCATCCTCTGCATAAGAGTAGGAGGAACAGGAGCTGGAAGTCCTGGTGCGTGTCTCACAAGGGGGCGAGCGTGGGCACACTTTGATTGGCACTGGGCAGCTGGTGTTAGGCCGTGGACGGCACAGAACTGGGGGCTCAGAGGAAGTGGTGCTGGGTGAATAGGTCTGGGTGTTGGGGAGGGACTGGCTGGCTCCAGCCCACAGGCCTTTTGTCACCTGCTCAGAGAGCTCCATCTCTAAAGAGTTCCCACCCAGGTAGGAATGCACTGGTGTTCCTATACGGTTGCAGGCCCCTGAAGAAAATATGACACTTCGGCGGTCCAGTTCAACTTCCTGTTTGCAGACCTCATCGCAGGAAGAAGGCTTGAGGGACAACCCTGAAGGGAAACCATCGGCGTCCTTTGGGGATGTAACAGACAGGCTCAGCTCCCCAGTGAAAGGCCTTAAATCTTTTTTATGATCTCCCTGAGAGTTTCCCTTGTCCCAGGAACAAACAAGTCTGTTGGTGAATAGCTGCTGTGAAGTGTTGGACAGGCTGGGGAGGTCAACCCCTTTCTTAAAGAAGGCTCGGAGGCAGGATGGGGACTTGGTTATCTTGGATCTTTCCAGTGATACGGGGTTATCCATTTCCATGGCTGTCACACTGTCCACATCCCTGACAACCTGTTCGTCACCTGACAGGCACAACGAAATGTCCTCTTCCTCCGCCTGTGGTTCAACTTTTATCTGTGCCACTGGCAGCCTGTCCTGGCCTGGCGCAGCCCTGCTAACGCTGCTCTCCTTAAATGTGCTTGGAAAACCTGAGGTACTGGTGTGTGAGGAGGTGTCATTGTGCTTGTTGCAAGCCCACTGATATTTCCTGTATTTGGGGCATCGCGGCAGGTCCGATGCTCCGTGCCGGTCAATGTTCAGCTGGCCATCTGTGAAGTTACCAGGGATAGTCATTCCTAGCCTGTCATCATCGGCGTGTTGGAAGGAGGTGAGGGCATCAGGACAATGCTCTGCATTGGCAGAGGAGGGCCTTTCAGCCTCTGACTGCATGCTTTCATCCTCTGAGTTGATTGCCTCCGCTGCTCCCTTGTGGCAAAGCAGCAGGCTGTCCTCTTCTCTGCGCAGCTGAGCTTCCAGGAAACGAAAGCATGAGTCCTCAAGGTTGTGCATGCGCAGGAATTCAGCACAGCGGATGACCTCCTGGATGTTTTCTCTGCTGAGTAACAGCTTAGCAGTGTAGGCAAACTGCAACAATGGTGCAAATCCCCTGGCAGTGACCTGAAAAAAAAAAGGGAGATTGCCAGCATTACCATCAGCACAGCCATTGTTCAGAACAGTTGGATTTTGTTAGGTACACCAACAGCTCTGATGACCACAAACATACAATGTCAAGTAGAGGTTCAGTTTGATCAGGTCAGCATTAACAGCAACCCCCTCCCCCCTCTTTGTATGTATTTTTGATGCAACATTGTTTGAGAACATTTGACCAAAAATTTGAAAATTTTAATGGGAGCCAAAGCAGCTGCAGCCAGAAAATTCATCAAATTAGTAATACGTTATGCAAAATGTCTGTTCTCATTTATGAAGAGTAAAGATCAAAAGAAATGTTAAAGCTGCAGCTGGTGGCTCAAATAAGGTCACCATGGTAACCACCAGTGATGGGCAGTAAAGCATTAGAAGTAACATGTTACTGCGGCATTAGCTCAGTTGGGAGAGTGGCCGGTCTGGTAACCGGAGGGCCACCGGTTCAATCCCCAGCTCTGGCTGGGTTAGATTGTCGTTGTGTCCTTGGGCAAGACACTTCACCCAACTTGCCTGTGTGAATGTGAGTGTAACTGTGTGTGAATGTTGGTGGTGGTCAGAAGGGCCGATGGCGCAGAATGGCAGCCTCGCCTCTTGGCTACAGACGTCTGTCGTAGTTTACCACCACCGGTGAGAATGACTGTGTGAATGAATAATGCAACTCTTTGAGTGACCTAAAAAGCGCTATATAAAACTGATGTATTATTATTATAATCCAATTACATTTTTCAAGTAATGAGTAAAGTAAGGGATTACAATTGCAAAGAAAGTAATTTGATTACTCAAGCAGGCTGAGTTACTGCGTTACTAAACCGTGATTTTGTAGGAGCAGTGGATGTTCAACAAATCCCTTCAAGTCAGAGACTAGAATTTAATTTAATGTTTGCTTGACGCAATGAGCATAAAGTCCAAGTAACTTGACCAGTACTGTACACCACATCTGGATCTCTCACTCTGACAGCAAACTTAATGAGAGGCAGACAAACAGCTGCTGTGCCAAAAGTTAAAGCTGTTTAGAAAAAATCTGGAGCTGTGAGCAGCAGAAGGCTCTGATGGTCACATCGAGGAATTTCTATGTTTGTATGGTTTTTGTAGAAGACAAGACAAGTTAAAAATCCCCTTCACTTCCAGTTTTGAAGAGAATATTTGAGTAGTTGTAACTGAAGAATATGGGTGTGCATGTTTTGCACTCTGAGGGGATTTGAGAGAAAACAATCAGTCCTACAGCAATGAGAGACATAATGGATGGAAGAAGATAAAAACACCAATGTTTTTATCATTTGTACTAAAGAAATGTTGTTGGAGGAAAAAGAGTTAAGAGCCTACTCAGAAATTAGTTGGTTGATCATTCTGTGGTAAAATCTCAACATTCATCAAACTTTAACTGTGATTGTGTAAAAACCATCAAAGATATCAAAACACCAGACCAGTCACGTAAAGCCCAACTTTCTGTGACCCGTTTAGACTTTCAATGATGAAACACAAAGTGGGCGGGGCTTGTTCACCTGTTTCATCAAATCCTATTGTTGTCTTTTGGGGGAAATTTACCATTTTTTTGGTGAATTTTGTAAACGTAGTATCAACATTATGCTACCAAAAGTATTAGAATGCTATTCCTGCTTGATCCACTCATTTTGATGTATCAGTTTCAAAACGGTGGGGCTTGAAAACAGATAAAATTGTGACAAAACTGAAAAAGTAGCTTTTATGTTGGCATCTTTAATTATAAAATCAATCAACTGACTCAGCTGCTTCAGTAAGAAAGCTTCACCCTCAGCACTGTTTCAGGTTATTCATCAAAGGGAGCTCAGTTTGTTCTCAGTTACTTCTAGCGTTAATAGCAACACTAGAATTAAAAGGTGTCATTCAGCTAAACCGTTATCAGAAAAAGGTTTACTCTTTACAGTCACTGTCTGGGATCAGGTCCTTCCTGTAGTCTCACTTTCTGTCAGAGCCCGTCGTCTTCAGGTCAACTCCGGTAAAGCCTAAAGGTTTGTAAGATCACAGCTTATCCCCGTAGTGACCCGAAGGAGATCTTCCATTTAGACCTAATGCCAGGTAATTAGAAAAACTCCTGAGCCCGCAGACTTCCAGACCTTTCCCTGCTCTTGTCTCTGAGGACACAGATCAGAGACGAGCTTGTCTGCTGTTAAAGATCAGGATCATCACTCTACTGAGTCTCCAGTGACTGGTGGTTTATATTCTGGTAGCAATAGTGTTACTATCTAATTATCCAAATAGTGCAGGTGTGATCACATTGACTCACTGATCCACGTCAACAGGATATACAGCAAAGACATGGGAACGTTTCATGTATGAAAAAAAAAATTGCTGTCAGTTCGTCTCATTTTGGACCAAACTGTAAATTTTCCTCTTAATTAATTTAAAGGACACATCTGCTGGGTTTTCTGCTGCTGCGGTCGGACCACAGGCAGTCTGCTGTAAATCAACAAATGTGACAAAAACATCTGTTTGCAAACACTGCAGAATGTGGGGATATTAAGGCATTTAAATTTTATTACAAGTGTTTAAGAGACCTGCGGCGCGGTGGCAGCTGGATCTTGAGTTAACTGTACAAATATCAGACAGCAGCATCCCAACAGGCCTGTGGTTTAAAACGTCTCACAGCCCAGCAAACATCAGACAGGAGGAAACATCGAACTCCATGTTGGTGAGGGGGGTGGAGTGTGTGTGTATGTGTGTGTCAGCATGTTCAGTACACTCCTCCTGATGTGTCTACATACACAATCTGTACTTAATACAATAATTAGTCCACAGTTTTCATCCTGTTTTATAAAGTGAACAGACTCTGCTGGTTTAGGCTTTATGAATCATTTAGCCTTCGTGTCTCGTTCAGACACTGATCTCTGATCTCCTTCACCTCCAGATGGGATTTATTCTGAGCTGCTGTTCTGATGATGTGCTGAAAACTGAGACGACGACACAATAACACCCCCCTCACATAGAGAGAGAGCAGACACCGTTCCAGTTACACACAGAGAAGAGACGAATCAGGTGTGATGGAGTGGGTGAAGGAGACTGTGATGATGAGGCAGACTGGAACAGGCTGAGGTGCTGATAAACAACAAAGCTGCAGGAAAACTGCTGAGCTGACCAGGGATCTGTTTTCAGCTGGTCTCAGCAGCTGAGCACAAAGGCAGCACATCTTTACATGAGCCCTGCAGCATGTGTGATCACTACAGCCTGATGAACGGTGCAGGAGGAGGGCTGCTTCTTTAACACCACACCTGCTGAGCAACCTCTACAGAAACGCCTCTGATGGGGGAGGAGCCACACAGCTGTGGATGAACTTACTGAGCTGGAGGAGGAAATGAGCTGAGCTTCCCAAACAAACAATAGACCGCCTTCCTATTTAACTGATCTGAAACCAGTCAGACATCGCCCTCTGGGTCCATCCTAAACCAGCAAATGACTATTCTGGTGCGTCAGATTAAGAAATAATAAATAGATTTCCCCCCAGAAAGAACAAAACCCAGCAAACACACTTAATTTTTATTTATTGATTACTGAACTACATTGTGTTTTCACTTCTCTTTCCTGCACATACAGCTTTTTAAAATAGTCTTTTCCTCTCTAATATAAAATTAATGAAAGTTTCCATCCTTTTCCTGGAGAAGTGGATATTTTATCATCTGATAGTGAATTATTAATGAATGTTTTAATGAATATGATCATTATTGGTAACAGTAACAGTTTCCACACCAGAACAGGATTTTTGGGTTTATAAAATAATTTTGACCCAGAGTTAGGTTTTTATAATGACCACAAATTAAAACCAGAACCCTGCACTGAAAACAGCTCAATAACCCTAATATAGAGGATTTCATTCTAATGTTTCTGGTCTACAGTTAAAATCTATCAGGTATTACCAAGCGGAGCTACAGCTGTTGTCTCTTTAGTCACTGGGTGTGAGTGTGTGTTCCTTCTGAAGATGAAAACCGTGCAGCGTGCTCTGGACTTTCTGCTGATCCCAGTTCAGCTTTTCTCCTCTGTCCTGTGTACTTGGAGCTCCACAGAGCCTCCCAACGTTGTCTAAAACCAAGCACCCAGTCACAGTGTTTCCACCAAAAAACAGAAGAAAAAAACAATTTCAGTAACTTCTTATTTTCCACTGTTTGCCCACAGAGAGACCTGAAGGCTGTAGTTTAGATTCCTGACTCCTAGCTGGTCGTTCTGGGTGATGTAAGGCTGATGTTGAGGCTCTCCCTTCCTGTATTTGTTGACAGCATCAGTGAAAGCGGCATTGTTTTGTCCCACGATGAGGAGGACAACAAAGTCCACAATCACATTAGACACAGATGATGTCACTCACCCACAACAGCTTCAACAACGCCACGGGTGGCGAGGCCTCGAGAGAGGGCTGGCGGGAGAGGTGGGGGAGGAGGTGGGCTTTCCATTTCATCTGCACTCACTCTCCTCGTTCTCCCAGCAGCCTTCTGATTGGCCGTCTGCTCCACTCTGACAGCACGCTGCTGCAGGAACGCTCAGACACGGCCAAGAACGCCGACTGTCAGCTAAGAGCTGCTTAGACACACAGAGCCACGCTGAAGGATGCTGACACAGTACAGCGGTGACTGAGACCCCCACCCCCCACCCTCACATCAGAGAGACGACGGAGTTCAGACCAGAGGCAGGAATGTGTCAGCAGACTGGAGTCACCGAGCAGAGAGCAAAGGGATAAAAAACACATCTGATGGTCTTCAGTGGAACGCAAATGAAATATAACTTAATAAATGAAAGGAAATGTATATGACTCAAATGTGCAAAGATGTGTTTTCTGTATTTACAACATTAAACCATCTAATTATTAGACAAGTGTTAATGAAGTATTTCCACATTACTAAAGACGGTCATTTAATTGTATTTTTTAAACCTAAAATGGAATTTGTTTTCATATTAAGGTTTTTTTCTTATACTCTGTCTTGGACTGTTATTAATCTTTATTATGATGGTCAAGGACAGATTTTTGATGTCATGACGGTAATAAAAAACACAGTCAGACTAATGGATTTAGCTGTTGTAGCCTGTGAACAGACTGTGTGACAAAGATATGACATCACTGCAACCTGATTGGCTGAAAATTAAAGCCCCAAAAAAATGATTGAGGGCCATAAATGAGCTGTTTGGCTTCACTATTTCTGTGCTTCCATTTTTATTCAGCCTTTGGGTGAAACCTTAATGGAATCAGACCATCCTACCCCCCAACCCCCCCACCAACCCCCAATCACACACACCTGAAACCCAGCAGCTCATGTATTATTTAAAGGAGCAGTTGTATTTTTATAGAAATAGGAAAAAAATCTTGTTTTACTAAAGGTGATGATCTGATACGGTCTTTCTTTGCCACAGCAAAGTTGCGCGACATGCTAACTTTACTGCGCACGTCTCCAGTGAGGATCCAGACCTCTGCAGCACATGTGGAGTGTGTCCCAGTTTTCACAGTCGCACATGCTGAAGCATGTTTGTGTGTGACATCAATACGTCAGGGCAGTGTTTCATCATGCAAATATGACGCACCGTCATGTGACCTCTGCTAGTTCTAGAGAATTAAAGTTCTCAGACCCATAGCTGAGCTGAGCTGTGCAGAAGTCTCATTTATTGTCATGCTTTAAATGAACAAAAATCACAACAAACACGGGATTGTAAAGGTTCTGACACAGATCAGTGAGACGTGGCAGAGAGGAGGTGTTAATCTCACTGGAAGGTGCTGCTGACACCAGCGGTGGCAGGTAACAGGTGATAATTGGCCAAGTACAACAGATTCAATAATGTTCTCTGTCACACATTTTGCTCTATTTTATGACACATAAAAGATCAAATTAAAACACTTTTTGCTGCCATCTGGTCTCAAAACAATTGTTTCTTGAGTTTGGAATTAAAATAAAGTTCCTGAACATTAACTAGCTCAGGTGAGAAACCCATCCATCCATTGTCTATTATTTCCTTCATCCTTCACTGAGGGTTGTAGGGTGCTGGTGTCTAACTCCAGCATCACATGGCAAGAGGCAGGGAAAACCCTGGACAGGTATCCAGTCAATTACAGGGCCATATAGAGACACAGAACCAGCCACACACCCACTCACACCCTGGGGCAATTTAGAGACACCAATAGACCTGACATGCATGGTTTGACTGTGGGAGGAGAAACCATGTATGCATGAGGAGAACATGTTAACTCCACACAGAGAGGCCACAGAGCCGGGACGCGAACCCACAGCCTCTGTGCTGCAAGGCAACAGTGCTACCAACTGCACCAGCAAGCAGCTCAGGAGGGAAGCCTTTGATCCAAATCAAGGTGCCAATCGTCACCACTTTAGCCCAAAAAAAAATCATGGGTTGTGGAACACAGAAAAGACAACACACCAATTTCACCCACAAACAATCCCAATGATCACCCTGATCACAAATCAGGGAAATCCAACATGCTGGATCGTCCTGACCAGATATCCCAGCATGCATAGTGTCCCTCGAGGACAATATAGTCTGGAATGTGACGTGTAGCCAATCAGAGAGCGAGGTGACAGAGGCACACTGCACAGAGTGAGGAGAATCCCACATCAAAATGAATTGCTGACACACTAACCAAACTAAGGACTGGTTTTGATCCCATCCCCCAAACAAATAGTGTTGCATTGTCAGAAGTTTTCAGTCAAATAGAAGTTTGAGCCATCTACCTCTTCAGGAAGGCTAACAACCAAGCCATTCTCCGCCTGGCCCACCAGCGCCTGGAGGAAATACTCGCTGCAGGCAGCCAGCACGGCCCGGTGCCCTCTGAACTCTTTGCCCTCCACCAGGACGGTCACATCGCAAAGGATATCCTGCTTCCGTTGGTCGTTGAGACAGAGGAGGATATTGGTGCAATGAACCGTCGACTCATACACATACATGGGGTCTTCAGGTTTCTCATCCACGGACATCCCGCTCACACCCTGAAAATAGAAACACAGACTGGTGAGGAGGGTGAGGGGTGGGGGGGTTGTCAGCTTACAGTCCAGAGAGTGCATACCATAAAGCTGACATCAGCCCAGGCAGTGGGCTTCAGCCAGCCTTATGATTCAACACAAACACGCTTCACATGCTCACTCACTCTTTCACACTTTAAAGTCAGCAGAACATTGTGTCTTCTACTCTCTTCGTTCTACGTTTCCATCTAAACTTTTAAACTGACTGACTTCCAGACTGTGTGCTGGCCATGCCACTAGGTTGATATGTGCAAGAAAACTGAAGAAAATGTTTAATTATCACCCAACCTTCCTGCTACTGAACCTTGACGACGTTAACAGTAGAGGTCATTGATCTGACCTAAAACACAACATTATCCATGAAGGTGAGTTTGTGAGCCAGATTCTCCTGGTCCAGGTCAGATGGGAGACTTATCCGCTGACTAACAGTTTACTCACTCACATATCAGGTCAGTGGAGGAAAAGTGTCTCACCCAGTTCACCCTGAACAATAAGGGACTAGGACCATCATGAACAGTAATATTTACATAGTTTGGTTTAAAATAAGAACTTTTAGGTTATTAACACAGACTCTGTCTCAACACGTTTAGGTACGCTTTCTCCTTATTCCTGATCAGTGGCACAACTTTCCTCTAAGGAATCTCTCCCTTTAAACTGTACGTATCCTGTCACATTAGCAAAGACCAGCTGAAGGCTTTATGACATCACTGTGGATCAGCCCAGAGCTGTTACACCCACATGTCAACAGAGGAACACAGAATCTAACACATAAAGTATTGAGGCATCATGGAAACAACAAGAAGCTCTGAAGACGAAGCTGATTGAGATGAATCCTGCTGCCGTAGACACCAGCGCTTTAAGCTGAGGTCATGTTGATGAAGGTAATTTGGTCAAATCTTTATGCATGATGTCACACACTCACTGCGCTCTGTGGCACCGTCTGTTAACACTCCATGTACAGAAGGCGTTTCAGCTACTGCCTCATTCAACGTGTGCGACGTTGACGGAGGTCCAACCACCTACAAATTTTGATAAGCGTTGGCAGCCATCTTGAATTGTTTTGACTAAAGGTTAATTTGTTGTAGATCCAGTGTTTCACCAGGTCTCTGTATTTCATACCTCTAGGTCGTTGTTTTGTTTACAGGGTTGTCCTTTTATCGTGGTCAAACATTGTCATCATCAAACAACGCTGCTCTGAAGGGATGAAGGAGGGAGGAGTTATGGAGGTATAGACCCACACAATGTTACCCACAATCCTTCACCTTCATCCGTTTTTATTTTATTCTCAGGTCATCAAAATAAGCCATTAGGATGGAGAGTGAATATATTTACAACCAGCTGTGGTCAAAAGTATTTATTTAGAACGTTAAACACAAAGTACTCAACACAAAAACACATCAAAGAAAAAGACTGAGCTACAAATATGAAACATGTAAAAATGACAAACTGATAAAAGCTAATAGCAGGTAGGAAATCATTATTTAGAGAACAATTTTACACATTTTACCGCAGCTGATTCCTGTCATAAACATCATCCACAACAGATCATCTATAGTTTCTATAGCAACCGGTTCTAACTATAGATTGTGAGACTATTCTTTCTAGATGTGGACAAAGGTACTAATGACATGTTTAGTGGTGATCATTGAATGATGTCCTCCTTACTCCACACAGATCGAATCAACAGGTTTGATTCTCTCGGTGTCACCTGAACATCTGACTGATTAATACGTTTTATTTGAGATGATGTGCAGGCAGAAAAGAAGGAAAATATGATGGAAAAAAACAGGTAAGTGGAATCATGTGCAATATTTAAGAAACACCACTAACGATAAGTGTATCGATGCACTTGATCTAGATAACACACAGCCTTCAGTTTTCCACAATGAGGAGAAATGAGTGGAAACGACATAATTTCATATTTTATTAAACCCCTCAGAGCTAAGCGTGCATGCAGGGAATGAATGAGTCCGTGAACCAGGTGTGATCCTGTTGACAACCCAGCAGAGGACAGCAGACGTAAAAGATCCCCTATCTGCTGTAAAGCATGCTAAAAATGATGTCTGACTCAAGCAGCTGCGCGCTGAGCGTCGACCACAGCGAGGGAAGTGAAAACGGAGAGGCTGCATTAATGCTCTTAGAGACTCCGTTGTTTTTCTGCGACAGACTTCCCAGAGAGCTATTGTGGAACAAGTACACCAGACCAGACTGTGGTTCTGGCTGCTCCGACTGGTGAACAGTTTGCTTATTCCAACCAAACATTTCTCAGTTGGCTTCCCAGGATAATGACCTGTCTTCTAAGAATAATGTTTCCAGATGTGGTTGTGAGGCTCGGAGCAATCTAAGCATGCTGTTTCTACCGAGGAATGCACAACTCCTTTAAACTTCACATGGCTAGCTGCTGTGGGAGGAAAACCTACACATGAAAAAAACACAAGGCACACACACACATCGACGGACACAGTTCTTGTCAAACAAAATAGCAGGTTGCGTCAGAAACCTGATTGTGAATGCTCATCAATGCAATCAGATCCTCTTTTATAGTTGGAGGGTTTCACATTGACTCTCTGCAGGTACCAATGTTCTTGATGAGCTACAAATATCCCAGTGCTGGTGACGGATTTAAAGCTCGGACCTGAAGGATGAAAAGGCTCTAAGGCTGCTCTGATGGATGAAGACCTGTTTATTCTGACAGAAGTCTAATGAAGCTGTGACAACCCACCTCAAGCTGCTGCACCATACTCTACCTGAGCAGCATCACTGGGTTAAGGTCAGTGATGGGCCGTGCATTTCACCTCTAGGCCTTCAGTGATTTCCTACTCAGTCCAACATAAATAATACACCTTATACCATCAATACAACACCACGGCTCCAGAATCCATACAAAAATCACACTTCATTTCTTCACTCTTAATATATAGGCTGGTCAAGCCACACTTCATTTCTGGGGCATTTAAAATTAATAAACTCACATTCACAATAGGACACTAAGATCACAAAAACTTTCAGATCTGAAAAATAAAGCAGATTTTAAGAGATTAGTCAATAAAGTTTTAATAAGTCCACCAAAAGTCTAATATGCGAGCTTAAACAGGTTTGTCTAGTAATCTTGTCTCCTTTTCATATAAAGCATAAAATGCTTGAACTCACCAACGTGGATCTCCTCCACATCATAGCTCCAAACACCAACAAGCTAGCAACAAGCGTTACCAGCTGTATCATTTTATCCACTCTTACTTCCTTTTCTGAAAATAATGGACAAACCCTTTTCCCAGCTGGGACAGGATTCCTTCTCCTCCTTCAGCCATCGTGGGTTAAAGAAATACATCGATAGCTAAAGAATCTAAAAGTTTAGTTCAGATATTTTGCTTAATGCTGCCACCAAGGCTGAAATGAGAGCTTATCCATCAGAAAACTGATCCGTTGTTCTAAACATCTTCTGACTGACTCCTCAGTAAACTGCACATAAACATAACTGACTGCAGTCTTCAACCAGGCCACAGGTCAGAGTCTGACCCAGTGAGCTGTTAACAAGGTGATGACTTTATTCCAGTCACATTTCTACACAACCAGTAATCAGATGTCTGGTTTGCTGCTCTACAAACATCCAGCAGAAAAAACGTGCTATGGATGAAATCAATGATCAGATCTGTGATAATAAAGAGCAGTTATCTCCATCACCTGCAGAGGAGCATCATCATCTGACAGCAGGTTTGTTTCATTTCAATCATTTATTAATAAATCAGCTCATCTGATTCTGTTTCCTGTCATCTACAAACACTCTAAGCTTCGTAAGCTAATAATAAACCATCACAGAGCTGAATGACATCCAGCTTTTATTTAGAGTCGCTGTTGTTGCAAATCACAAAACAGACAGAAGTTTATTCATTGGGATGTTTTCTTTAATTTGGAATGAAACTTCCTGTAATAAAAAAAAAATCCTGTCAGACCATTTCAGTTATCATTTGAAAGCATCGACATGAGAGGAGGGTCAAACCACTCACTACTCACTGAAAGTTTGACATAATTTCACATCGTTGTTGCTCCAGGTTATTGAATCCTATCATACGTGTGATAAAAACATAGTTCAGTCAGATTACCTGAGCAGAATAAACACAGACAGTCAAATCTGGTGATTTTCAGCTCACACAGGGACAGGTGATCCTTCACAAACCCAGCTCCTCCATCAAACTAACATTCTCAGAAAATGTCACCTTAAAGACAATAATGAGGCCGATCATATCTGGGTGTGCTGGATAAAGGGTTTACAACCTAAATCTAACTGGAAACAATGAAGACGCAGTCGTGTCCTTTAAAAAACTGCAGTGTGTTTAGCTCCACACAGAAATCAATACCTTCTCTCTGCACTTTGAACTGCACTGAGATCAGATTCAGCCTGATTAACGAAACAAGAAAGCGTATTGTAGATAAGACCTTCCTGCACAAGATTCAGCTGGTGCCTGATCAATGAAGCAAGTGGAACAACAGCGTCCCCATTAATAGAAATGGTTCTGCTCCACACTTTACCCTAAAACACCTCATAACTCCCAGACACACAAAGAGTTCCACTAAACTCATTTTAGTTCATCAAATTAAAATTAATTCAAGTTGGTTCAGTCCAAATCAGCATACTACGGGTGTGTATTGGCAAGAATCTGGTAATATGATATACATCATGATAAAGGGGCAATGACAATACAGTATATTGTGATATAATACTACAAGCAATGCAATATATTGCGATATTTATTTAGTATACTTAATACTATTTTTAATGTCACATTAAACCAGCAAGTGGCAGCTCAATGATACTGTATACAGTTAATTTGTAGATTTGTAATCTGGACCCAGAGGGGTTAGCGTGTCCTGCTCTGACTGCCCAGCACTGTGAGTGTTTTGGGACAGGGAGGGGCCACCACTGCTCACTGAGGATAAGAATAATGCATGTTTTTGTGTCAGAGTGTCCAAAAATCTCCAATAGCACCATAAGGTCTCTAGATGTGTGCCTAGGTGCTTTATGTAAAAAAAAAAAGGCTCTGAGAGGTCTGAAAACTCACTAAATATAGCAACAAACTTGCTAAGTTGCTATCACTGTTGCTAGCTGCCAGCTTGCTAGTCAGAGAGAGTTACAGTAGTCCAGACCAGAAGACATGAAAGCATGAAGAACAATTTACAGTTCAGAGCGTGACTCAATGGAATTTAGCTTAGCAATATTCCTGAGATGAAAGAAGGAAGAGAGAACCAGAGAACTGACATGAGCATCCAGAGTTAGAGCTGGGTCAAAGGTCACACCAAGATTCCTGACAGAGGGTTTGACAAAGAGAATCCCTGACTTTAGGAACAAGCTGGTCCAGAGAACAGAGGAGGAGTTCAGGTTTGTAGAAAGTTTCCAGCATCCTGTTTCAATAGAGTCTAAACACATCTGGAGCAGCTGTAGCTGATACGTCTCATGGAGCTTAGAGATGAGCAGTTTAGTACAATCAGCAAAAAAAGTAATAGGAGATTTATTAATCAAATACTGCAGGAACAGTAGAGGACCCAAAACAGAAACTTGTGGAACTCCATAGATGAGGGAGATGGAGGAGAACCTGAACTTAGAAACAGCCACAGAGAAACACTCAGACAGATGTGAGGAGAACCACAGCAGGTCCTGATCTACCCAGTGTCTCAGCCTATCAGTAACAGGTGATGGTCAATAGTGATGAAGGCTGCAGTCAGGTCCATCAGAACCAGAACCTTACAGTCAGAATGTGTCTGGAGACTCTGTGAAGATCTGTTTCAGTAGACTGAGCTCTGCAGAAACCTGACTGGAACTATCAGAGATGTTGTGTTTGTCAAGGACAGAGAAGAACAAACCTCAGTCAGTAGGTTTGGGTGATTTAAGTGATCTAAAAGCGTCTGCTATCTAGTAATTATGACCATCCCTAAAGAACTTCAGCTGAAGCTACAGAGCTGACTGTTCTGTATAAAGTGAGTTAGAAAGCGGTGAAAGTGACAGCTGCTGGTTACCTCAGAACGACCTCAGCACAGATCCAGTCATTTTGTTATTCCAGTCTTTGCTCTGACAACTTTCTAATGTCTCTCGCTGCACATTATGAGGAGCATCGGAGCTTATCAGCATCTGTGGGTGGCTGTATGACTGAGCAACTAAAGTCCCGTATGTGTGATTGTGAGTGTGTGTGATGTTTGTGCATGTGTTTGTGTGATGGCATGCCAGAGTATTTTTGGGTTATGCCTGTTTAAATGCAGCCTGCATGAATCATGACTTCCCACATAGTATGTGAGCGAGCCTGGTGAGTCATATTGCTGTCTTATATGGTAACACGCTGCACATGTGACAGGACTGGGGTTATCTATAGAACCAGCTCGTTGTTTCAGATGTCTGAGCACCATCTTCAGCTCCATTAATCTCATTCTGACACATTCTAAATCAAATTGCTTTCATACGCTTTGTGATTTATCAGTCCTGATCACATTTTGTTGTGGCTGTAACTCTGACACAGCATTTGCCTCGGGTGTAAAACCACAGCATTGCACAACAAATACAAACTCCTCGACAGGATCCGCAGAGAGTACTGGCTTCTTTTGCAGTTCCTGCCACGTGCTTCATATTTGTGCTGACAACAAAATCTGCAGACAATCACCTGTTTGTTGAAACCTCTTCCTGTGCAACTGGCTAAGTGAACATGTTTGCAGACACCTGAATTTGCATGGTCCGTTAAATCACCTTCTAATGGGATGAATCACCCCAGAAACCTGCCCAGCAGGAAAGTCCTCTCAGAGACCAGATAAATATATACAAACAGCTCAGCAAGGAGCTGATCTGGTGCTAATTAGGTCAGCGATCTTAAAGAAATGTGGCCTGTAGCAGGACTGGATGTGTGCTGCATTAATTAAAGGTCTAACATTCCTTGAAGGAATGCAGGTCGCCTGATGCCTTTCCTGCAGCTCAGAGCATGTGGTTGAGATAACTATCAACGTCAAACTCTGCTGTCAAACTGACTGAGTTAAAACTATTTTTGCGTTTTGTTCAGTTCACTGTGGTGGGCACTGTAAACTGGATTAAGTCCAAAAGTGAATGACTAGTAGATGTGCATCCAAGGATGATTTTCTGGACGTTTTATCAAAACGTGTCCAGAGGTTCACGAGATGTTTTGCTAACAAACATATGCACGTAACACAAAAACATTATCATCCGTGTCTGCAGCTCAGAGGTAGGAACAAAGGGACGAGTTTGGGGGTGAGGGGGGGTTATCAGAGCTCTGTTTGCATAAGCTGGAAAACAAAGATGAAAATTCAACCATAAACTCACTCAGAGGCCTCATGGAACAAAAAGACAAGTGGAAAGTCTCTCCACAGGAAAGAGCCGACACAGAGGCTTCGCCCACGTCACAGCCTTCAGAAGCCACATCTGTATCATCTACATGCACATATGTGAATGTGTGTGGGTGTGCATGTAATCATGTGTGTATGCGTGAGTGAGCTAGAGCGTGCAAGTCTGTTGATAAAGAAAAGAAGCAGTTTTTCACACTTCACCTCTGCATGTGTGAGTTTTAAGAATAATGTGTTTTTGTTGGTCCAGCAGGGAACAAACCAAGACACACACACACACACACACACACACACACACACACACACACACACACACACACACACACACACACACACCAGTCTAATGCAAGCTGGTAAAAAAAAAGCTCAATGAAACAAATTTAACAATAAAAATAAGACTGGGATAAAAATGTGAGACCGTTGTCATGGCAACACATACAGCGAGCAGAATGCGTCGATGTGTTGGTTTTCAGTGACAAACTAATGAAATAGTGTTGTCTCTGTTGTTCTCTAGTGGCTGGTGGTCTTTGTGTTAAAGTATCCAGATGGATGCCAGAAGTCATCAAAGCTGCAGGTTGTGACTCAGAGCTGGATGGATTTTAGATGGTTGGGTTTGTGGGGGTTAGAACTTTCCCTACGTGAGTTGCAGGACCTCTCTCTTGTGCTGCTGGAATTTTGAACATGTTTCAACATGAGGAATTTTGTCTCAAGATAAGAGTAGTGTAGGTGTCAGGCCTGCCTTAAACCCTTCTTACTGTGTGATGCTGGTGACTGGTTGGAGAAAGAAAAAAAGGCCAATTTTAGAGTTGACAAGTTGTGTCATGGAGAGTGTTATCTAAAGAGTTCCTGTTAAATGCAGAACATTATGTTGTTTGTAATAGTTTAGTGTCAAACTGAGCTGTGAAAACTGAAACTGAATGATGTTTTCCTGGAGCGTTCTTTATTCAAGCAGAGCTAAATGAATGTGTTGAGCTCCTCTGACTCTCGAGGCTGTTCTGAATGGGATGGATTGTCCATGATGGACAGTCTGCTGGTCAGTGACCTTCTTTCTTTGGCTCAAATATCTCAAACTTCTTAACCATTTTCCAGCTTAATTAATGAGTTTGTTGAACCTGCTGACTTCTCTGGTGCTGATGCTGCTCCTATAGCAAACTACAGCACATTAGCATGACGAGTTTTATATTTGGTCACATGACAGATAGCATGTATGACTGCTAAATGCTGCATTAGTTCTACAAAGTTTCTTGTCCCAGTTCAGTCATACACATGTCCCGATTCTGTCTCATTTTTTAAAGGCATATTATGCAGTTTTGGCTTGTTTTTAGCACCCCCTAGTGTTCATTTAAAATCACTAATGTAAAAACGTTAGCATATTCTTTGCTCAGAAACACCTAAATCTAACTGTTAAAATGCTTCATAGCTTTCTAAAGGAGCGGGTTATCACTCATTCAAAGAAATCAGCTGTGTTCAAGCAGGGAGAGATTGAAAAAATGGGCTATAAACATTCTGATGCTAGCATATCAGCTAGCCATGTTAAGTTAGCCTAACCCTCGCGAGATACACGACTTTGTGAGACTTTAGGGGCACCCGACCGAAGTTGCAAACGTGGTATCCTGAACACAAGCAGCAGATGGGGCTGAGTGACTTTTCATTAACCCTGTAAAGGGTCATATTAGCACGTACTGGCTCAAGAAAAAGATTTAAAAATACAAGAAAGTTACGTAGCGTGCCTTTAAATTGACCCTCATTTTCTTGCCAGTTTGGTCACCAGCTCCTCTCTGACATTTTTCACACCTTCTAACTAGAGAAGGGCTCTGGGACTATATAAAGCAAATATGTTTAGCTAATTCTCTTGAACGTGTTTGAAATTCCAGTGACATCATTATGAGAGCCTCTGACTCAAGCGAGGAAACTGAGAACTTTTGCAAGTCTTTCAAGACATTTTGGAAACTCCCTTGTGAACACTGTTCACAATTTGTCACCAACCAATGCAACCCAGTAAGACACTGGTGTGAGTCATCTAAAGTCTAGGTTAGTGAAGCTAAAACGCTGTATTTGTGCAGCTTGCTGTCATTATAAGATGCTCTCCCAGAGACCAGGTCTGAGTAACGAAGCCGTGTTACAGCATGAGGTCACCAAAACCTCTGCTTTAACAACCTGTAGTGATAAATGACAGCAGCTGTGTGTCTCGTGCACACAGCCACCAGAGAGCCTTCAGCTCTGTTCTCTTTGTAATTTCTGAACAGTCTGAAAGTATATTGTTGTCGCTCCTCAGACACAACATGAGGCTGTGGTTTCTCAAACCGCTGTGCTCATTTAGTAGTGTTGGGTGAAGCCTCACTGTGCAACAGTGTACAAGCCATTAGTCAGCTGATTTTTACTCGTTTGACTGCAGGTGCATCAATCTGAAACCTGCTGAAGAGAATCCAGATGTGCATCCAATCAGCTGGTGCTGATGGAGGACGATACTGAGGACTGTTGGCTCCACCAACACAGACAGAGGCGTTGATGCTCTGTATGTAAAGCTGCAGGTTAGCAGAGCAGAGAAAATATCAAGGGTCAGTAGGAGATATTAAAGTGCGTCAAACACATGTCGTATCTGCCCCACGCTGAGTGTGAGGATCCGCACACTGAAAGGTTATGGTTTTCTTTTTGCTCATTTGTGACACAGAGTGTGGTTTAGTGGCTTCAGGCAGCAATCACGATGACTCAACCCGAAAAGAGAAAGCAGTGCTGATTGATTAGACCTTTGTACACCCAAACACCACAAGTCACAGTGGAAAAGTTGGCATGCAGGAGGAACTCAATCGTCAGTTTTACAGGTCCCCTGTTGCACCAGTCACAACTAAACAAAACAGACCCAGGGTCAGAGGTCAGAACTTCAAAGGTTCGTCCTGAGTCAGTGTTGGGATCCAGTCTGTGTTTAATATGAGTGGTTGAGCAACATGTTGCACACAGTCAGGGTGTTAAAGTCCAGCTTAGAGATGAGTCAGTGAATTGGTCTGATGTAAACAACAACAATCAATAATGTTTCAGTCACCTGTAAAAGAGAAGCTCAAGAGCAGACAGGACAGAGAGTAGGACTACAGAAGGTCAACGAAACCAACCGGTGCTGTGATCAAACTATAAGGGGAAGTGATGTGTGTCCACATACCTATATACCACAGTACTACGTATATATACTACAGTACTACATACAGTATATACCACAGTACCCCTCTAATGTTGGTCTAGAATAAACAGATTCACACAAAGGATAAAATATATAAAAATAGAAAATAAGAACTATAAAATAAATTTACAGCACATGATTATAATAATAATAGCAGCATAAAGTAATAATCCTGCACAATCATAAATGTCATACTCAGATACTGATTTACAGAAGTGTGAAACTAAATAGAGTTTTTGTGTTGAAGGACATGCTAATATTTGTGCATAAAAACTACAGTGTAAATAACAGCAGGGATGAAAACGTATTGAGTTTGTTGGGAGCAGTGATGGTTCTACAGTCTAACAGCTGCTGGAGGAAGTTCTAACATAACGTTCCTTCCTGCATCTAAGATGCAGCAGCCTGTGACTGAAGGAGCTCCAGTTCTCCAACTGCATCATGGGATGGGAGACGTTGTCCAACAGGGACACTAACATACTTGTCTGGGTTACAGTTTAACCATGGATGAGGTCATGGGTGTTATGCTAATTTATTTTCAATGATGTTCCTTGTTACATGTTCATTGCTGGATTTATGGAAAACATCAACCAATATTGCAATATCCATAATTATTATAAATGGATCATTAAATAATACTTACACTATAACGTACTCCTCCTGAAACCGCCACCTTATCGCGGTGCAGGAGTATGAGTGCCCTAATGATCCTAGAGCTATGTTGGGTAGGGTCACCCATGGCAAATTGGTTCTGGGTAAAGGGTAAGACAAAGTGCGATTCAGAAGACACTTCATGGAACGAGCTAGAGTACCCGTCCCTGAGGGTTACCGTGGTCCCACCCTGCATGGAGCCAGGCCTGGGGTTGGGCCCATGAGCGAGTGCCTGGTGGCTTTCACATGGGGTCCGGCCGGGCCCAGCCCGAACCAGATACATGGACTCATCCACCTGTGGACCCACCACCTGCAGAAGGAACATGAAGGGTTCGGTGCAATGTGGATCGGGTGGCAGACCAAGGCGGGAGCTTTGGCGGTCTGATCCCCGGAAGCAAACACTGGCTACTGGAACATGGAAAAATACCTCTCTGGCGGGGAAGGAGCTGGAGCTTCTGGACGAGGTTGAGTGGTACCGGCTAGATATAGTCGGGTTCACCTCGATGCATAGCGTTGGTTCTGGACTCTCTTTTATGCTGGAGTTGCTCCAAGTGAGAGGTGGAGGGTTAGGTTGAGTTTTTTAGCCCCAAGACTCTCTGCCTGTATGATGGGGTTTTCTCCAGGGGATGAAAGGGCAGCTTCACTGCGCATTCGGGCTGGGGAACAGGTCCTGACTGTTGTTTGTGCTTATGCACCAAATAGTAGTTCAGAGTACCCGCCCTTTTTGGAGTCCCTGGGACGAGTGCTGGATGGCGCTCCTACTGGGGACTTCATAGTTCTACTGGGGGACTTCAGTGCTCACATGGGCAATAACAGCATGACTTGGAGGGGTGTGATTAGGAGGAACGGTATATACCATGGTACTACATATATACCACAGCACTACATATATACTACAGTACTACATATATACTCCGTTAAAACCCATTTAACACAGTGTGTGAAAGGAGTTGTTTTTATCTGTATTTGTACTGAAAATGTTGTGGGAGTAAGAAAAGTTTGCAAAAGATGAGAAAGTTCAGAGAGTGGGATGTCTCTCCAAAAAGTCTTAAAACTTAAACTGTTATTGTTTAAAAACTGTGAAAAGTACCAAAACACCAGTTCAGTCATGAAAAGTCCACCTTTCTGTGTCTGAAGGAAGTTTTGACTCCACCTGAGCTGAGCTGAGGTGCTGGCGGGAGTTTCTTGCAATTCTTTGCAAAAGTGTGACTAAATGTCATAACAGCATATTTCTGATTAAAATACCTGTTTTGTTTTGTGATTTGCCTTTTCTTGGTCGAGCCTCAGGATGTGAAAAAAAAACCTAAACTGGGCCAGAATCATGATCAGGATAATCAGGCTGCTTCAGCAATTCAGTTAGTAAAGTCTGATTGGTCGGTTTTTGAAGCTGCTGCATCAAACCTGGATGAACTCACTGACACTGACTCACCAAAGGATTTGTGTGTACCGATCAAAACATCCAGCACCCAGACAATCAGTACTGGCGCCCCCCAGGGATGTGAGCTGTCCCCACTGCACCTCCAGTGATCCATCTGTCACACTCCCAGCCTCTACTTCTCAATGATGATGTTGCACTGTAATAGCTTAGAACATCTAGTGCGAGAATAATATCCTCTTTGACTCCAACGACATTTACTTGAGTAGGCTCAACTTTACTTGTACTTCATTAAAATGTTATCAAAGTATTTGTACCTTTACATGAGTAATAATCTCATTCCTCTTCCCACCTCTGCTTGTATCTAAATGTCTCAGGCCTTTGATTTGATTCAGATTATTCATTTTAACTTTCAGATCAAACAAGAAAGCAGCAGCTCAGGTAGGTTGATGGGAAATGAATTCACGTTAGGTGTAAGTAGGTCAGATCTGAAACCGAGTTTCCACCAGTCAATGTTAGTTTCAGGGTCACAGAGTGCTCTGCCTCTCTAAATCCATCCTCAGCTGATAAGAAAAGGCTCAAATATTAGTGCCACCATAAGGAAACATCATTCATTTTGTGCCTGAAACTGTTTCTCAATGACTGAAGAAACAAATAAACTAGTTTTATCAGGTACATTTATCTCCAGTTTTAATAGAGACAGACGAGTTTCAGTGATCGTGTCTGAAAGATGTTCTATTCAATATGAAACTGATTTCACTCTACTATTACTACTCACTAATACCAGTGCTCACCATCAAGTCTGGTGAGGAACATCTATTGTTCCAGTTTCACAAACAGCAGATATCAAGTCATTAATGGTTACAGACGCCTTCACTAACAGCTGAATCCATTCCTGCTGTGTTGATCAGGGATGGAGGATGCTCCTCTCTCTCTTTATAGTTTGTGAATGAATCGGATGTTTTTGTTGTTTGGATCAGGCAGCAAAAAGACAACAATAGGATTTTGGTTAAAAAGGTGATAAAGCCCCGCCCCTTTTGGAGCTCAGGTAGACGTCACAGTAGAAACATCGTTCAAAGTTTCAACTGGTCACAGAAAGTTTGACTTTGCGTGACTGAACTGGTGTTTCAATGTCCTTGATGGTTTTTCCACAGAATGTTCAACTGATAGGTGATGATGTCATAATCTAACATTTTCACCTCTTTTCTGAACAAACTCTTCTTACTCCCACAACTTTTTAGTATAAATTCTTCACCAAAGCAGTGAAATTCCTGCTTTTCTAAACTACGTGAGTCTCACTGATGCTTTCTGTGGTCTGAGGAAGTATTTTCTAGAATCACGTGGTTCTAGGGATGCGTGGTTGATTAGAATCAAACATCTTGATCCTCCCAGCCTGTTTGGCTCTGTCCAGCCTGTCCACACAGTGGACACAGACGTCCCTCTACAAACAGAGCTGAGCGGACTTCATCCTGCTGCCGTTTCCTGACCTAAGTCACACCACTAATTGCTCCCTGAAATGCCGACCTTGGAGAAACAGCCATTTGTTTGTTTATGGTTTGGACTGTAAGTCCCCTATCGTAGGAGGCTATTTATAGCCACTTAATCCTCCGATGGATTTATAATGAGCCCGACTGCCCACACGACAAAAACAGCTATATGAACACGGTTGGTTTAAGTCTGTTCTGTCATTATTTATGCCCTTTAAATATCTTCAAAACTGTCTTGTTGCAGTTATGAAAACAGATATCCTGTATAGATGAGAGTCTTTTTATGGAACTTGAGAGCATTTCTACAACTATGATCTGATGTGATGAAGCAGAACCTCTATAGGGGAATTCAGCCGGAAGTTAAAAATAAAAACAGTTTGTCTCGTATGACTGATCTGACACAGACCCTCACTCTGACAGATTAGCATTAGCTAATCTAAAGGCTAATCTCCACAGGTGGGAGGGGGAGACACACACACACACACACACCTGAGGCTTTCATCCTATTGGTTCTGTGAAGATACCAGACTCGACCTCCACAACACAACACTACGGCCCAAATCCAAATCCAGATGATCGTTTTTAACACCTATAGTCATCTTTAACAACTACACAAAACTCACTAACAAACAAAAACAATTCCACACGACTTCCCTAAAAACAGCCGACATTCATGTGACTCACATTCTCCCGATCGGCTTAGGGGGAGGAAATAAGGATGATAATCAGACAAAGGTGAGGCTAAAGGTCGACTTTAGTTAAGGCTCTGGATAAACTGCTTTAGAAAAACTGACCAGAGCACCAATTTAAGCCTCATTAACTTCAACTAAACAAGCATCTTCACTAAATAATCAGAGGGCATCATGTCATCAGTGCTGCCTCATCATGGCTGATAAGAATAAAATAATAATGTGTTCAAAGGGATGAGAGGCAGGGCATGGCATTAATAATATCGTAGGTGTCCCAACATGTTCTTAAAAGTTGTTTTTTCATAAGATTTTCTGTGGATTTGGAGCTAAAATAAGTAGCTTCATGCTTTTGTGTTTTCTCCTAATAAACACGACCCTTGGTTGGGTTGGTTACAGAAATCTGAGTTTCACTTTGTGGAGTTAAACATTTTGACCAAATTTAGATAGAAGGAGGCATCCCTGTACTGAGAAACAGACGAGAAAACTCTAAAATCTGAAACGTTTTCACCTTGTGCCTCTGAGTCATAATACCAAGGGGAAGCCAGGAATGAGTCAGAAATATTTCCACAACCCCAATCCTGCCTTTCTGTGCAGCATGAATGACTCGCATAGGGACCGCTACTTTGAGCAGACAATAAATGGTGACTAAACAGAACCTGGTGTCGGACATACTCTTCTCCAGAGGATTCCTGACATGAAGCATATTAAGAGCATGGCCAGAAGGTTCCTCCCTCCACAGAGGAAGGTTTCCAAGGAATAAAACACTAAAAAAGTCCTATGTTATGTAAAGTACTGCACAGATTGACTGTCAATTTATCGACAGCAGTATTTTGCATTTCCTTGCATCTAAATCCCAAAACTATTGACAACAAAAAGTGTCCAAATCTTCCTGAGGAAGTGAAATGATGCAGTCAGGTCTGGAGATGGAGCAGGATTACTGAGAGCCAGCTGCATCACTGTGTGGCGCGGCAGCACTGCCATCACAGACGGGTAGAGACTGGATCACCAACACTCCACTGTCCTCATAACCAGAGTCCTCAGACAGCTGTAGGTTGTTTTGGTCTGTTTTCAACCTCATTCTCTCTGTGAACCTTTAGCTCTATAAAGGAGTTCAGGGTCAGAATCCTGTGGCTGCAACACAAACGTGAAGGTCCACTAACACCCAGGGGCTGATGGGAATTCTCCAGGACCTGTGAGTCCTCAGGGATCCAGTAAACTTAGAGCTGGCCTCGTATCAGCGTCATTCTTCTCTCCTCCATATTGATTAGTCTGGTCTCAGCCTACAGCCATGAGTGGTATAAAAGATGCATAAAAAATGTTTTTCCCTCCCCTTTCCCTCCCGTTTCACCCCACTGACGCCTACACACCCTGGAAGGTCTCTGATCAGCCTCCATCCCGAATCTCCTCCATCATCAGTCTCCAGCTTATCAGTGCATCAATACTGCCACCATTCACACATCGATCAATCACACAGAATGAGCAGAAGCTGTTCATCCCTCCTGCTTTAACTGGTTTGGTATCATTAAGTAACCAGTTTGCCTGTTCACATCTGACTTTACCTGTAACCATTCAACGTGTGTGAGCTGTGAAACCATCTAATGAAAGTTTACAGAAAGAATCCTGTCTAATCAGGCTACAGAGAGCCACAACCTGCCAGCAGATTTACAGTGAATGGAAAATCTGAGTCACCAACAGCACATTTCAACCTCTTCAGATTGTAGGCAGCGTCTGCCACCCCTCATTGTTTCCACGTAGGAAAAAATACATATTCATAAAACCTGATGGTATCATATCCCTGACTGCAGGATAGCAGCTTCTGCTGTGGAGGGAAGTGGGCAGGAGGGTTTTTCATCTGATGACGAGCTGCACAGCATTCAGCGTGAGCCTGTATTCACAATAAGGTTTTATTAGTTTTATTCATCTTTTGACATGAAGCAGTGCAACTGGCTTCCGAACATCCAGGGTTGTGTTTTGTTGGGTGAAACTGGTAAAACTAGTTAAAGTCAAATATCAGTGTCATGAGTTTAAATTGATTTGGCTGTATATATGTGTACAGTACACAAAACTACAAATCCCAGAATGCACTGGAAAAGGCAGTGCTGTTACAAGCTCAGCTGCACCTACACTAAAGTGTGCCCCCCCCCCCCCCCCCCCCCCCCCC